>VZRZ01006927.1:944987-994960 GCA_013398175.1 Climacteris rufus
GGGAGGCACGGCCGCGCCGGGGTGGCTCTTCTCCCGCCTTTCCCTCTCGTTGGATCTCTCAGCCATTTTCTGGGCGAGTTGGCGGTGGCACGCCCGGGAGCCGTGGGACGCTTGCCCCTCGGCAGCGGTGGGGGAGAAGGGCCGCGCCCCCTGTCTGGCGTTTGTGTGCGATAGCTGTGATAACTCGTGCTCGGATCTCATTAGCACAGGAAAATTAAGAAACGGCTTAATTGTCGTGACCTAGATACACGTGCGCAGTCCGGTGTCCCGCTTCGCGTTAGGCACCTTTCACTGCCCTCTGCTTTTGATACCGCAAATGCTGAAAGGTGAGGTTCAGTAGCTATCGCTGCTTCAGGGTTTAAATATATATAGTCTTTATACAGCGTTGCATCTCTATGTAACATTAAATTATTGCTGCTTTCTGAACCTTCGGGGACGGCATTTTGCTCTGGCTGGTGCTTTGGAGCTTTGTTGCTGTGATATCTGTGCTGCTCACAAGACCGCGCGGCCCGGTGAGCACAGGGACAATCACATGCGTGCCCGGTAACCTCTGTGCCTGTTTTTCTGTGCGGCATGAGTTGACTGGTCTTGTGACCAGATGGTATACAGGGTTGAATTGGAATCTGGGCTTTCGCCGCTGAAACTGTTACGAATGCTAAGGGAGAGGGGTGGACAATACTTTGATCCGCAAAATGCCGTAGTGCAAAGCATGAAGGATGACAATTGTGGAGCCATTGCAATTTCAAAGATGGTCTGTGAGGGTCATGGCCATTTGTGTGGCAAAAGTTGCAGGGTCATGGTGTAAGATGAAAATGACATCAATATATTTGGGTTTTAAGGTGATTCCTTTGAAGGTGGTTGGACACAGTATAGGAGTTACATTCATATCAGAGAACAGGTCTGGTGAATTTTGTGAAGCTGTGAAGTCTATATGCTGTACTTGTAACTCTAGGTTACTTCTGTCTAACTGCTAGTTACTTCTTGTAACATTTATTCACCTTACGAGTTAAATATCTCCTTTAATATGAAAAAAAAAAATTATCCACATTGAAACTGTGTGGCAATTCCAGACTAGCTCTGTTACTTTGCACTGTACTTAAAACTACTCTGTGTCAGAGACCACTGCTGTTAGTTCTGGGTTATTGGATTGGTGTTGGATTATCAAGTACCTCCACAAAGGCAGATTCCTTGCACAGTGTGTTCCCCATTAAAATCAGTAGGGTTGTTCCATCTGGAGTATTTTGTGAAGTTAGGGATTGTATTTTTTCCTTCTTCATATTTCTTGGGTAAGATACTCCACACTTGGTTTTCAGTTTGACTAACGTTTAAATGATGTGACACTTCAAACAGAAACCATTATAATGAAAATGCTACTGTTGGTATCCTTCATTGTTTTTATCCTGTTTTCCCTCATTCCCTTTCTATCTTCTTTTTTTACAAACGTAAGTTTAATAAAATTATTTGAAGTATTTTACATGTGAATTTTTTTTGGTTTTTTTTGCTTGTTAATATTAAACTTCTTCCTTATGACTTCTAAGTATGCTGTAATGCTTTTTATTTCTTTCTAGTGATCTGTGCATGACCTGCAGGGGCATACTTATTAGATCTTAGAAGCTCTGCTGCAATGCTTTTAATAGACTTTCTGTTGAACAGTAATCTCTGTTTGAACAGAGATGTGATTGGACCTAAGGAAAGCAGAAGGCTTAATCCTTTGGTAGCTTCTATATTAAGCATATACTGCTGGTCAATGTTAGATGCAAAGTAGCAGTATCATTTTCTCTTCTAATGACAAGACTGTCTTTGTAATGATTTTTTAGTTACTTTTATTCCTTCTTCACGTTTTGGTTAGTGAGGTCCCTCCACATTCTGTATGTCTTCTTGTGTTTAGCTCTCTTTAGCAGCCCTGTAACACTAATAGCAATCCGTATCCTTGGACTTTCAATTGTTATGAAAGCCTTGAAAGCCTAAGTGTATTCACACACCCTTCTTACCCGGATAAACAGAGGAATCACCAAAAAGCTCTTCAGTAGATTATGCCTCCTCAAATTACTGTAATTTGACAACTTTTTTCAACTATTTTGTTGGGAAGCTTTGTGTTTTCTAGTCTTCCCAGGAACACCAGGAGAAGCTCTGTTGCAGGGGGCCATCATTGAGGCTTGAAGTTTGCCTGTGATTGTGTGTGCTTGTTCTGTTGCACTCTTGCCTTTAATGGGAGCTAAATCTTGACCAGAGGTCCATGGTGCTTCTTCTGTTTGGCTCTGAAGGAAAGATCAAGCTTCAAAGGTCCATGTTGTTTACCGGGATGCGCTGGCACAGCCTCAAAGAGCAAGAGACATGGTGCCTATAGAAGAATGTGGAGCCACAGGAAGTTATTTATTGGGTGCATGAAGATTAGCATATTAATTTGGCTCAGGAGTGCTCTTTTAAAGAAGACCTCTAAATTGTCTCCACTAACTGCACTTTGGCTCACACAGCCAAGTGGCTTCGGTACATAAACTGGATTCCTGTTGGAATGAATGAAATTAGAAAGTGTGTTCCAACCACTAATGGGTATTCACTCCCTGGGACCAGACTACAGCTGGTCAAAAGTAAAACTCCAGAACACATATAGTGTGGGTGTCAGGTCCTTAGCACCAATTAATTCACTCTGTGGACCTAGTCTGGTTGGGCTGCACTACATGTTCACATAAGCACAACCCTTACTTGTTGGGCAAGCAGAATGTAAACATGAGGTGTAGATGCTAATATAGATCTATTAGGATAGTAGGACTTTCTACTGACCCAGGCTTTCCTTCAAGATAATGGAAGTATGAAGCAGTAGAAGGGTAGTAGGCAGAATTATAGAATAGCTTAAGTCGTTTTTACAAAAAGAGAAATTACAAACCAGCTGGAGAAAAGATGTGTGTTAGTGAGGTATTGCATCTGTTCTAAGCAGTTTTGTACACAGGCTTGAGCTTCTCTTTTTTCACTACTGCTTCTTACTTCCCTTAGCTGAAAATACATGTATGTGTGTAATACATACATAAAGATGTATGTGTGTGTGTACACACACCGCTTTCATCAGAGACATGTGAGTTGCAGTAGTTCAGTATATTTTTTCATCTGAGGCTCTGGGAAAACCCTAATTACTTTGTGTGTGAAAAATGTGTATTTATGTGGATAAATTCCCCTAATATTTCTTATTTCCTTATCAAATGTTACTTCCCTTACAAGATTGGTTTAACATCGTCTGTACAATTTTTTGGAGTGCTACCAGGGTCATGTGCTCAGCAGGATCATAGAACAGCTTGTGTTGGAAGAGACCTTAGAGATCCTCTAATTCCAACCCCTGCTACCTTGGGCAGGGACACCTTCCACTAGACCAGGTTGATCAGATCCCCATCCAGCCTGGCCTTCAACACTTCCAGGAATGGGACATCCACTGTTTTTCTGGGCAAACCCAGTATCTCACCACCCTCACAGTAAAGAATTTTTCCTAATATCTAATCTATACCTGTTCTCCTTGTTTGAAGCCGTTCCCCTTTGCCCTGTCACTACATGCTTTTTTAAGATATTCTCTCTCCATCTCTCTGGTAGGCTCCCTTCAAGTACTGGAAGGTTGCAATTAGGTCATCCCGAAGCCTTGTCTTTTCCAGACTGAACAGCCTCAATTCCCTTAATCTTTACTCATAGGGGAGGTGCTCCAGCTTTCTAATTATCTCTGTCCCTCCTCTGGACTCACTCCAACAAGTCCATGTCCTTCCTGTGCTGGGGACCCCAGAGCTGGATGCAGCATTGCAGGTGGGGCCACATGAAAGCAGAGCAGAGGGGCAGGATCCCTTCCCTTGCTCTGCTGGCCATGCTGCGTTGGATGTAGCCCAGGACACATTTGGCTTTCTGGGCTGCAAGTGCACGTGGCCAGGTCACCTACAAGCACCCCCAAGTCTTTCTTATTAGGGCTGCTCTTGATTTGTTCATCGCCAGCCTGTTTTGATACTGGGGTTTGCCCAGACCCAGGTGCAGCACTTTGCACTTGGTCTCGTTAGACCTCTTGAGATTCGCATGGATGCACTTCTTGAGCTTGTCCAGGTCCCTTGGCATGGCATACTATCCCTCAGGTGTGTAGACAAGCACAGCTTGGTGCCATCTGCAAATTTGCTGAGGCTGCACTCAATTCCATCCTCTGTATTCCCTGAGGGACTACCCTGATCACTTGTCACTGATGTCCATCAGGACTCTGAGCTATTGATGACTGCCCTCTGGATGTGACCATTCAACCAGTTCCTTACTGAACAGTCCATTAAGTTTTAGGGATTTATGTAGAGTGTAAGCACATAGTATCTCAAGACTAAAACGTCTCAAGTGCTAAGCATGTATTTGAGTAAGGTATTGGGAGGAGGTGGCTTTAAGGAAATTGATATGGCTTGCATATCAAAATTTGGTTTTACTTAAATTGATAGCAGTTTTTCTTAGTAGTGTTTACCTGATTTAGAACAAATTTCCCATCAGTGCTTTTCTGTACTTTTCAACACAAAGCTTGAACTTAGCCTTAAGATGTGGGGTCAGGCTTCACCTTAATTTCAGTCTTTGATAGTTTGGTGGGGATTTTTTTTGTTTTGTTTGTTTGGGGGGTTTTTTTGGTTTTTTTTTTTTTCCTCTAATGAAAACAAATGTGTTGAAGTTTTTGGAAGACTGTTTTCACTGCTGAATGTGTAATATCTGCATTGCCACCTGTGATGAAATGTCTTTGATATTCGTGTGTTTAGTGAAGGACTGTTGTAAAATAGGGAATAACTTCATTTTATGTGGATTTTTTTAAAAATGGTTGTATTATTTCAGCTGTGTCTGAAACTTGCATACAGCCTATTTCTTCAGCTTTCAGTATCAGCTGCTCCTTCTGGTGTCTATAATGGAGTGGATGTCATGTTGTAGCTGCAGGATATCTGTCTGGTAACAGTTTGTTAGCTTTGGTATATGAGATCATTTGTTTGGCAGCTGGTACTAGTGATTCCTTTGGTCATAGTGCTGAAATGCTTGGTGAGATCCTACTTGTTAAGCATTATTTCACAGCATTTATTACCAGCCTGGCAGCGTTCCACCTTCTGAAAAAGGAAAGAAAGCAGTAGTGAGCTTGGAGTCTGCTTGCATGTCAGTTTGTTCAAATGAAACACTGCTCGGAATGTTCTTGTGACCTAATTGGATTTTTCTTGAGCTCTTTGCAGCTTTGTAGAGATCCACATAGCAATAACACTACTGAGCACACATGTACATCTTCATACATGGAAATAGCATTCCATGGCTGTAAACCCTTCAAAAAGCATTTGAAAGAGAATTACTATTTGATATACTGTCAGAAGGGCAATGCAGCCCAGGGCCAGATCTGAGCATGGGGGCAGGAAAGATCAAAGAGCAAGTCTAAACCATACACCTCTTCTTACAGCTGAAGGTGAGCCTTAAGCTGCAGTATTACACCTCTATGCTGGCACTAGTCTTTCATCAGTAATGTGAGCTAAAGAATAAGTTCTGCAGAAAGAGATTTATTACGGTCTCACTCAAGAAAACACCTTAGAGAGGAAGTGATTGAAACTATGGTCTTCTGACATGGAAACCACACTTCCAGCCTAGAGCTTTTTTGAAGGAAAACAAACAAACCCCAAGTCATCTGTTTTTAAATGTTGCAGGAACTAAGGCCATTCTTCTTTAGTTGTTTGGATTTCCCGTCCCCTAAACGTTATCACTGAACAACTTCTTAGTTTCCTCTAGCTTTGCTCTGAGACTAGTTCAATCTCTCAAAGTTGTAAGAAGACATTCTTTTTGTTTTGATTTGTTTTTTTTCTTTGCCACAGATGACTAAAAAATGTGTAGAAATGCACAAGCTACCATCATTCTGAGAGGGATGGATGTGCCTTGGTTACTGAATTTAATTCCATGAAAAGAGGCATTATTGCCTGACTAATCAAATGGGGTTTGCCTGTAGGTTATCTTATTTCTGATTTGCAAGTAATTTATCCATGGAGTTCTGTGCATTGATTCTTAAATTGATGTGCAGTCGGATAGTATTGCTGGATTCCTTATTCTTAGGGCACTTTTGCTGTTGACATGTCCAAAACTGGGTGAGTACTGCACCACATACTATGCTCAGTGGAAGGTGATTTGGGGAATAGTAGCAGCAGAAAGCCTTGGGGGAACCTTTTGTTGTCAGTAGCACAACTTAAAGCAGGATACATTGCAATTTAACACAGTGATGCTAATGCTGTAAGGGAATACCTGTTGACATAAATGGCTTGATGTGAATGAGAAAATAAAGCTGCTTGGGGCTGAAAAATATGGACAATCATTCATAAAAGCTGAATTTTTAGAGAAACGTTTTAAAATCCGATGCAGAGCTTTGTTGCCAGTAGAGGCAAACTTGCCTGTTAACTTGCATAAACTTCGTAACTTTTCTTATATAAACTATGTTGTAGTTGCAAAATAGCTTTATTAAAAATTTAGGGGAAAGGAAAATGGAAGAGGTTTGACAAAAACGTTTTAGTCATTAGTCGTGTCATCCCACTTTGATGTTGTGGAATGTAGGTGTTTCCAGTGCATGATAGTGGCCTTTAGCTGTTGCTTCAGTGTGAACAGTGAGTAGCTGCAGACCAAAAGCCCAGACAGAGTAGATGTGACAAAGTAGCTGGGGTCAGAGGGGATGGAAAATGGAGTAATTGGTCTCATACAAGTAATTTCTTGTTCTGACACTTCAGTATTATTGAAGCTGCTGAGTACTTCTTCTGCCAAGAAAATTCTTTGTGTTAATACTGACTACATGTGCTACAAACCTTGGTGATGTACCTGTTCCTTTAAGTACTCCTTCTGACACTAACAGTCATGTACTTTGCATCTTAGATGTTCATGGATAGCTTCTGAAGAGTAGATTCAGTTTTTGAGCCATGTGTTGTGTCTTATATTTGTCAAGAGTTACTTCTACTAAGTGCACCCTTGATTAAGAGCACACTGTCTTGTATGCAGCTTAGATGAAATGTTGTAAGAAGAATGTTCCTATGCTGTCCCAATTACCAGTATTTGCAATGTGAAGGTTTCCATGGGTACACTTCTTAGGCAAAAGAAGAAGAATGCAATTCTGTAGGGTGGTGGTTAACAGGCTTGTTAGGGAGAATAAGCAAGAAAAGGAGGACTTTGAATTGGGTACTCGTGTGAAGACAGCAAATATCTATCTGTCTGCACTTTCATGTGCTTCCTGTGGTAGTGTCAGATTACTGCTGATCTGACTAACAGGTATGGACATGGCAGTTCACCTTTGCCTGTCATGAATTGGCTCCCCTGCGTGTGCCCTGCCTACCCTGCTTCTTTATCTTCCAGTTCTTCTCTGTTCTGCTTTCTCCTCATCTTAACAGTGCCTTTCTCAAGTCACTCTATTTGCCCTGTTTGTATGGGTTCAAATACCTTAGTAATGTCATGTTTTAATATGCAAGACTGACGTCACAAGACAAGCTCCTGTGCAGGCTACAAGGCAAAGCGTTCTGAAGCATTGAGAGGATGAGCTGATGAGCTTAGAAGTTTTGCAACAGTGCTTGTCTTCCTCATGTCGACTAGGGCAAGTGCAGGTGCATTTACCTGACCAGCAGCTGAAATGTCTTTGGTCAGTCAGCACACTTCAGAATATTGGTGAGATTCTTGGAACTGTACTGATAAATGGGCATGAGGGCTTTACATCACATTTGACTCATGATTTTGCTTCCATAGACTGTGCTGAAGTGAAACTTGAGCTGTGTGTGATGTAATCGGTATGATGTTTTCTCTGCAGGATACTCTCACTTCAGTGCAATACAATTCCGTGAAGTTTTACATGTGCTAATGAAATCAGCTGTATTAAGTAAGCAATGTGATAATATTTATTTACTTTACTAATAGAGGTTCTAGCAGTCTGAATTTGGTATTGGAACTTTCAAATTAGTCAAATTGGAAATCTGAACACATTAGTACTTAATTTTTTATAATGGGATTGGGAAATTTTTTACCTTAACAACCCTTTGCTTTTGTTTTCATTGAGTTTACTGACTTTTATGAAAGAAAACTTGAATGAACTCAGTCCTCTGAATTTCTGTGCAGAGTATTTGTGCTGCATTCTGAATCTGGATATTATCCAACACCTGAAATTGCTCAACTCTTGGGGTTGGGTTTGTTAATGCACAGTTCCAGGAGTACAGAAAGTCTGAGCAGAGTACATTAGATAAAGTTGCAGAAGAAAACCTCAGAGATAAGGATCTACAAACTGTTGAAGACATAGTTCTGAGCAAAGAATTCTTAAATTATTATTATTATTGTTTCACTGAATGTGGATAATTTTACAGAATTTAATATAATGTTGTACTGTTAAAGCCCTCTGGAAAAGACAGTTATGCGAACTTTTAAAATCTGGAATTCACAGAAATTAATTTATGTTCAGGCAAATTTTTGTTGTATCTTCTGTTTTTCTATGTGGGCACATGAGCTTGTCCAACTATTGCTGAATAGTTGAGTGCTTGTGTCTGTTATTTCCTTGACTTTCCTTTCATGTTCCCCCAAAATGACCTTTTAAAATTTTCACATTTAAAACTCTGCTCTCTAACTTGCACTCTAAATACAAATCCTGTTGTAGAAAAGATCATGGGCCTTTTGTTTCTGAAGTATTATGGCTTGTTTAACAGGACTGGGTTAAACCAGCTAGGCAGAGACCTGTGGGGCTGCTGCAAATAAGTGCAGACACAAGGAAGAAAGGGTTTGGTGCAGAAACCACTTTGTACAGCTCAACTGTTCAGCAGTGGGGTTAGTCCCTGCGTGTGAAGGGTCTGGTCCTGGTGAATGGCTCCGGTGGTACAAGATGCCACTGCATTCTCCTGCACTGTGCAGGAATTGGTTATTGACTGGACATTTGTCGCTGCCACAATAGTGTTGATAGCATGGTGTTGAATCCCTCTGAGTCATGTCTGTGTAAAGGTCAGTGATAGAACCAGCTCTTCTTACAGTAGTCTGTGTTAAGCTGTCACACCATGCAGGAAGGGTTATGGAGGGCTAATCCTCCACTGTGTTGAGAAGGCTGGAATAAAGAGCAGGGAATTGGTAGCCACTTCAGTTTGCTCAGCAGACAGCCATAGTGATATGCGCCTGAGCTCCTACTTGGTCTTGGCTTTTAGCCTGGAGGAAGGTTGCTCTCTCACATCAGCCAGTTGAAACAGCTTCAGGAGTGCAACCTCTGCATTCCCAACTGTTAAAAGTGTTTCTAGATCACATCAAGTTAAATAGTTGGCAAAATTAACTCTCTCTTATTATAAAGGTATTTATGAGATTTGGCTGAATCATGCTTATGAAGCACTAAAACAATTTCAGATACAATTCCAAGTTTGGGAGTAGGTGAGTAACACCTGATGACTTCCATGTTTGGGAGACTTGGGGATATATGTCAGTCACCCCCTGTGGATTAGATCAGAGTACAGTTAAGTTCAAAAACAGTTCAGGTACTAAATTTTTTGTTTTCAGAAGTTCCTGTAAGCAGTCTTGGGAATGCTTTTGAATGGAAACAGGGAAATAATGTATATTTAAAAATAGCTAATTCTGTTTGTCGCTTTATGGTGGCACTTGGTAACTTTAAAATGCTTATGTATAGCTGGACTGGATAATGGGTGCAGGGATAGGTGTGCAAAGAAGAGAAAAATGCAGACAGAGCAACGTATTTTGTAGTGGATATGGGGTTTTGGAAACAGTCAACTCAATGAATCCATGTGCACATTGTTAATCTGTCTGTCCAATTTCTTTGGTTTTAAGCAAAACACACCTGTGTGGAGTGTCAAAGATTACTTGAACCTCCAAATTAAATTTTATTTACCTCTTAAAGGAATAATTCTGTATCTGTATTGGAATGTGATGTTGGCATGTGAACTAGAAATTTGATTGAAATTTTATTTTGGCTTTTTGTTTGCATTACTGAAGCACTAGAAGTTGACTATAGTCTTCATTGGAGTTGTATCCTTAGGCCCTGTTTTGACAGAAAGTGAAAAGAAAGTGTGAGTTTTGTTTGCATTTAAATGAAGTTATCCTGAATCTGTAGCTGTTAAGAAGGCTCCTAGTGAGTCTGCTCTGATAGACTTCATCTCAGGATTAAATCAGGTCTGTTATAAAGGATTTTCTTGTACACTGTTCTTCTGGGGAAAATGAAGGAGCTTGACCAATTCTTACCTTCTCATGAGGAGAAATGTTTCTAATTTGTCCAAATAGATAATTGCTACGTAAGCTTGCTGACTGAAATTTGTTTGCTTCTGTCAATGTACAAAGCATTTTCATGTTGCAGGACAAGGATGCAACTGGATCTTTTTGTGTGACTTTTAGTTTTTTGCCCAGATGTTCAGGGCTGATGGACTGATACTTGGCAGCCAAATGTTAGCAAGTTACTGGGTGCGGTCACCTGTAATTACGTACAAACCTGACTGGATAAACTTTTAAGTCTACTATAATACCAGTGTTTTTGAGAAAATGTTTGGGATCCTATGTGAGTAGTTTAGAGTGGTTGGCCTGCTTTAAGGAGGGAAGCCTGTTTCATAACTTAATGACTATTTATGCTTTCAAAGTCCTACGCAATTGGTGGTAAACACAACGTAAGTCTTTAGCATAGTGGCTTGCAGCAAGGTTAGGTTTGCCCGTGCCAGTGAGCTACACGACTGTGGTTTGTTTGGTTGGTTTTGTATGTAGTCTTTTTCATTGAGAAGGTATACAATATGAGTGATTTAATTACCGTGATCTTCTCAACACAGTCCCAAGACATGGTTCCTCCTTCCCTTTCCAGTGAAACTTGAAAATAAATGTGTCTAAGACTTCAAGATTCAATTCTAGTTTCTAGAAAGCTACTTTCCATATTCCCTACAAGAGAGGGTTAAGGAAAGTGTTTTGGGTGGAATAGACAAATTATCATAACAAGAGGAGCAAAACATATTTTTGGCTATAACTAGTGAAAAATGCCGGAGCTGACGTTATATCCGTCCGTGTTATCACTTCATTCAATCTAAGTCAGGATTTCCTGGCATTCATCTAGACAGAGGCAATGGACTTTGCTGTTCATGCTATAGCAACTTTGGGTGATCAAGCATGGCTTCTTGTGTATGTGTTCTTTCCCATAATCTTGCCAGTTGGGTAAATCAGTACATTCTCATAAATATTCAACTTAGTTTTTCTTCCTTCCTTTCCTGGTTATTGCAGACTAACTTTGCAGTTGCAATCTCTGTTTTAAAAGGATCAAAACACATCTTGTTCTTACAACAGTTTAACCTAACCATTTACAGAGGTCTCACCAGTATTATGTTAGCTGGTTGATAGACCTGGGCTGTTTCAACTCTCAACACTGTTAGAGAGCTGCCTCTGATATCTTTCCGTATATTAGGAATTTAGGAGGATGCTGCTAGAACCAGGTAATTTTTTTAAAAATTTTTTTAGTGAAGTGATACTGCTGAGTTTGTGCTTTTGGGTTAGTTGAAACTGACCCCTTCTGAAGCAATTTCCCTTGGGAAAGAACGTGGGGTCCCTGGATAGCACTTGCCTCTAGCCCTTCTTGAGAGTGCTCTCTTGTGCAGTGGGAGCGCATGTTCAAAACAACGACAAGGAAGGGATTTGCAAACTTTCTGCACCCCTGGAGAGAGTACCCTAAACTTATTTGGCTGTAAAACTTGAGAGAGCCAATCCTCTGGAGTTTACAAAGCCCTCTTGTGAATGTAGCCTTTTCGTAGTTGAAGTGGAGGACATTTGTAAAGAAATGGTTGCTGTTAACATGTCGATGTTTTTAGCTGCTTTGGGTGAAGGTGTTTGTGTGTTTTAACAAAAAGAATATTTTTCATTTAACTAGAAAAAATGGGGGGGGAAAATGTTAAACACCAGGCATTGTTCAGATCTCTATCTCTGTATTTAATTATGTCTAATAAATAACATTATTTCTAAGTAATTTTTTTATTTCTGTAGCCTAAAATTATTTCTTTGAACAGAAGCTTGAAAGCTGTATACAGACCTTTTCTTAAATAAAAAAAAAAAATAAAATAGGGCTTTATAGAAGAGGGAGAAGGAACAGGAAAGAGCAGGCAACCAAACCCATGCCTCCGGGTACCAGCCCTAAGGTGTGGTAATGTCTGTCTTGGCCTGCTCATTTAAGTAGGAGATACTAAGGTCTGAGATTTGTCAGTGCATTTATATAGCATTGCAATGCAAGAAGAGCTGGTACAGTGTTATAAATACCAGATTCTGCCTTACATTGTTGCTCAAAATTCTCTTTCAGATGTATAACGTGTAGTTCTTCCTTCTGTTCAAGAGAAGGTGGGGAAAGGCAGAGGCAGGATAAAAGATTTCTATTAATCTCGTTTTCTGGCAGAGGCAGTTCTCAGACGTGCCTTGGCAGTGTCTGTATTTAGTAGCTGTGTTCCTGGACGCTGGCCCAGTCACATGGCGCCGCTGGAACAAGTGACCTGGGAATGATGCATGAGCCGAGACCCAGCGCTGCGTGCCGGAGGAGGTGGGGTGGCCCGGCCGGCCTGGCTGCCTGTGCCCGGCCGCGCAGCAGAGACGCTGGACACTGCACCGCTCGCTCCCAGATGGCTGCTGCTGTTTGGCTCGAGCTGTTTGGCTCCAGTGAAAGCTGCAAGTTGGTTATTGCAGGTGTCTTAAAAAAATAAATAGGGAAAGAAACCAGTCAAATCCGAAAGCGTGTTAAATTACAAGTAAACCTTCAGTTCTTTGAAATGATGAAGATCATCACTATGAAGAAACTTGGCAAAATATTTGACTGACTTTGAGTCAGCTGAGCTCTCCTGGCTGTCAGAAGCTACAGAGATGAGGATAGAAAGTGGGATGGAAGGGGGAAAGTTGATTAAAACTAAGCATAGCTTTCTGTATGGAGGAAAGAATTAGGTGGTGGATCTAGGGTGCTAACCTTATTGCATACTTTACCTTTCTTTGTTTAAAGACCTAGTTTAACAAAACCACACTTTTCTTGATGGTAAAACACAATTAAATGCGTGCAATTTTTCATGCAATTACAAGTCTTTAGCTCTTCTTTGCTAATGAGGAATTCCACTTACGGGGCTAGCAACTGAGAGCACTGCCTGTGTGCTATTTGTGGTCCTAATTCAAATGCATTGGACTTGTTGGGTGTTTTCTTTGATTAGGATTTTTTTGCTGTGAGTTTTATTTTTTTGTTTTTACATTATTAATAAGATGCTGTATGAAAGCTAGCTCCCAAACTTCAGGCTTGTAGATAAGCCAATGAACAGTGATTCCTAACTTATGGAAGTTGAGTTGTGAAGCACTGGGCCGCTCTTTGCCTTTGTGCAAGGCTGATGTGAGCAGTTTCTGCTGACTAACTTGCATAGATCTGTTTGTGAGTTTCTATCAGCAGTGTGTGCCTCGTCATTTTTTGTGCACATCTGTGATGATATTGCTTTGTAGTGACAAAGATAACAAATAAATGCTTCTAGTCGTACAAAAATCCAGTGTATTTTCTTTTCCTAAGCAGGGAATCTGTGGAATTCTAAGTTTTCAGTGAACAAATGTATCCAATATTGTTTTGTATTTCATAGACTAACATATCAAATTATCCTAAAAAAAAGTAACCTTTGTGTACAGTGATCTGATACTGAGAACTTTCTTCAGGAAAATCTGTCCAGAGAGAGAGAGCAGTACACCAAATAATATGTTCCTTCACTTGTTGCGTGACTAATCTGCAATGTATCCCGCCTAACTTGTGTGAAACTAGTAACTATGTATCATGCTTGAACAGGGTAGTTCATCTGAGGTTAATAGAGCTTTACCATATTAGGATTACTTTAAGTCATTGTGGAAAAGGAATGTGGTGTGGCATCAGCACAACTCTTCCATATCGGAGGTTTTAAAAAGTGCAGAAACAAGGTAGGGTAAATGATTCAAATTAGAGGGAAGAAGGGAACCTAAGTCTTCCACATAAACTATTCAATAGACTAAAAGAGGGAAAATCATCATTAAGCAATCTAAAAGATTCCTTTTCATCTTTAAACGTGTTTTGGCACTAATTTTGAATGCCTGGGTCTAGGCATTTTTTGTGTATCAATTTTGCTAAGTGTTTGTTTAGCAAAAGCAAATGCTCACTAAAACAGCAGGTATGAGTCAAACTTTATTTACCTAAGCTTCTCTAGCTGCTTCTAAAAGCTGTTTGGAAAATAAAACCTTACAGGAGTCTCTGCAAATATTCTCTTAGATTTGGAAACCTTAAGTTTTAGTGGACAGCTGTAATTTTTACAGAAAATTATTCTAAACTACATCACAAATATTTATTTCCTCTTTCTCCCATGGCAAATTTTCTTGCTAAAGTGTTACCTTGACTTGAAATCATTTAGGCAATTGTCTTGCAGTGAAGGTGGAGGACAGGAAATGACCTACAAACAGAGCAGGTGACATGCTGTCACATAGCCTAGAAAAAGAGTGATTAAACTCTGCTTCACAGAGGATTATATCTGCAGAGCAGGACACTTCCATTTTTTTGTATTATCTGCTTAATGGACTCTGGGTGTTTTCCATGTGTGGATTTATATATTATTTTGTTGTTGTTTAGTAACTGTTCTGTGAATTTTCAATGTTAATTCCCCAGGTACTTTGGGATTTATATTACTCTACAGATGACTATATTTGTAGGTGATGTAGTGTAGTGAAGCACATCTATTTAGTGAGTTTACAGGAGTTTCTTGTTCTAAAGTCTGATGTGAATTTGGTAGCTTGATGAATGTTCCAGAATTTTGGTTTGTTTGGGGAAAAGATAGGACAGAAGTGAAGGCTATCAATTGCTGATCTTAGTTGAAGTGTAAGAACCTGGCCATCAGTTGCTTATTTCATTCACACTTCAAATCAAGATCACTGGGAACACTGGTGTTTAAAGTAGTCTTCCTCAAAGAGGTGAGGGCTGGGAGTTGTCCTTTCCTAGGTAATTTGAATCACTTGAGAACAGGCCAAAGCTTTTCGCTTGTTTGCTGCACTTGGGAGGAGGAGTGATTGTGATCCAGTACTTGTCACTTCTCTGGGAATTGAAACTGAGCTGTTTTCTTTTATTGCTATAGGTTTCCCTCAGAAACAGAGCAAGTTGTTCAACCTAACCTTGCTCTAATTTTTGGCTTCACTTCTGTCCATGTTTAGAGGCTGGGGTTAACTGAGATTACAAAATTATTTTAAGAAGGGTGCTGTGCTGTTTAGCAGGTAGCACGTAGCACTAGGTTTTGAAATCTTGCTCTGTGTGCTAACTCTATTGCTGTATTTCTGGTTGACCATTAACGAAGTTATTTTCCCTTTTTAACCTGGAAGGGAAACTGTACTAGAGCTGTCATCTTATAAAATACCTAAAATTTTACTGATGAGGAAAGTCCATTGTAATTCATGTAAGACATGAATTATGAGCAGATATGTATGGATAACTTTTTTAAAGCAAAGATGGGGAAGAGAACTTTATTCTGCAGTAGAATTACCTGAGCCTAACACCACATCCTACGTGTGTCTTTGGTTCCTGCAATACAAGAAAGACATTAAGCCATTAGAGAGTGCCCAAAAGAGGGCAACAAAGATGGTGAAGGGCCTTGGGGAGAAGCCATATGAGGAGTGGCTGAGGTCACTTAGTCTGTTCAGACAGGAGGAGACTGAGACCTCATTGCAGCGTATGACTTCCTCACAAGAAGAAGAGCAGGGCAAGCACTGATCTCTTCTCTGTGGTGACCAGTGACAGGACCTGAGGGAATGGCCTGAAGTTGTCAGGGGAGGTTTTGGTTGGATATTAGAAAAAATGTTACTCATCCAGAGGGTGGTTGGGCACTGGAACAGATGCCCCAGGGAAGTGCTCACAGCATCAAGCCTGACAGAGTTCAAGAAGCATTTGGACAACACTCTGGGATACACAGGGTGACTCTTGGGGATGGTCCTGTGCAGGGCCAGGAGTTGGACTTGATGATCCATAATCTGATTCCTTTGTTCTAGTCAAAAACTGAAATTTACTTGGTCAGGAGTATTTTATTAGATATTTTTGTCATCAGTATTGCCATTAAATTATTTTAATAGACACATGACTATAAATTCTTACCAACCAACTTTGTCTGCAACAAACATTTTCTCGTTGTTTTCCTTTATACTTTAAAAAAAAAAAACTTTCAAGGTAGTAGTTTCAAGTTCTCGTCCACGTGTAAGTATTATTTGTCCTTAGAAGTAAAAGCATTACAGTGCAGAATATCTAGGGTGTTTCTTGGTGTTGGTAGTTGGGTTTTTTAACCTGATAACCATATGGCAATGATGACAGATTGTTACTTGCTCCTAAGCTATATGAGGTTGCTAGGGGTTGTCAGATGACACTTGCTCACATGAGAGCCATTAACAGGGTGTTGTAGCCAGTGTTAGAACAACCTTGCAACTAAGGGCGAGTCACTGCAAAAGCAACTATGCTTTTTTTTTTTAAGAGGCCATATGGTTCAGTCTTGTGACTACATAATTGCTAGCTACCTAAATCACATACCAGGAAACAAACATAGCTAAAGTCAATATTAGCTGTTGTATCTGCTACAGCTTTGCGCCAGGCTTGGTAGGAAAACCTCTGACAGCAGCAAGAGCAAGTGTACGATGGCTTCTGAAACCTGAAAGTCATGTCTATTCTGTCTGGAGTAATTGCAGGAGTACATTAGCTACAGCTGGCTTTTTGTATTAATGGCTCATCGAATATATGAAGATTGCTTTGCCTTTTTTCCCCCTAATGCGAAATTCAGCAGACTCTGTTCCTCTATAGCAAAGAAACCTGATGGTAAATTACCATTGTTAATGGTTGATCGATAGTGAAGAAACCTGCTTGAGACTGTTTCTCTTCAGCAGGTATTTAGTTTCTTGAGGGAGCTTAAGAGGAGGATTTGTAGCTAAAAAAATGTGTGGGGGTACACCAAAAACTACAAATGGCACTGGGGGACAAATAGAAAGGGCAAGAAACAACAACGATGTACCACTTGGAAATAATCTCTCTAGTACCAAATTGGATGAAAGAATTAGAAAGTCTCTGAGAGACCAATGTGTCAGCTATGCGAACAAAGTGACTAGACTGCTGCAAAACAGGTATGCATGTAACTTTTTTGTTGTATATAATTTTTGACAAAGAGTGGACATTTTTATTTAACACTAGATTTATAATAATTTGCCTGAAAGGCTATTTTGTAAATAATTGAGAAAGTTCTATTAGAAGCTTGTTCTTGATGATGGTGGTGACCAAAACTCTGGAAAGTCTTTCCTGTTTGAAACTGAACCTACATTCTTGACTCTGATGTGGAAGATTTGTGTATATGCAAACTGAGGCATGAAGGGTAATTGCCTTTCTTTTCAATTAAGGTTAGATAATCTTACCTTCTTTCTAGTTTTCTAATTTGTTTCCCCTCTTTTACTTTTTTTGCCACCTCCTGTGTTAGTGGGTCAAGCACTAACAGTGTGCAGAGCAGAAAGGAGAGAATGCTGTGAAGGGGGGGAAGAATGGAGAGGGGAACTCTGCTTTACTTGTAAATTACCTCAAGATCAAGCATTACATCAAAGTAATCTGAAGTGAGAACAGTGTTTATTTAAGTTTTGTGTTGCCTCTTTCAGGTGTGTGCCACCATGTCTCCATTGTCTGAGTCTTTATGGCAGTGTAACTGTGTTGAAAAAGTGGTTCAGGGTGGCTTTTTCCAAATTCTAGTACTAAAGGCTGTTAGTATTCTACATTCAGTGTTGCTGGTCTAAGACGCAGAAAAATATAGATGGGTATATAGAAATGTTTCAGCCTGTTTGTTTCTCTAGCCTCTAGATGTTGCACTGAAGTAGTGAGTGGTTAGTCACTTTCAAAAACAGTTTAAGGTCAGCTGAAGTAGTTTTTGAATATAAATTAATAGGTCACTCTTGAGTTATTGCATGCATGCTGGTAATTATAAAGGTGAAGCAAAAGCTTTCTTTGTAAAGATCGTAATTTGGAGATCTGTATTAACTGAAAGTATCAATTTAGGGCAGAATGAGGCAAAATTAAGACTTTTTTACAGAAACAAACAAGTCTGCTTTCCCCTAAGTAAGAGAGATCTCCTTGCCTCCATGTCTCATAACTGTAATTGAAGAAGTGTTGAACAAGCCAAAGCTTGTAGCTTATATGGAAGTTTAAGAGAAAATAAAGCAAGCTTAAGCTTCCCTGGGGAGTAAACTGTCCAGGATATCTGTAAGGTGTTCCAAACCTGTGGCTTTCTTTCAAAAATAAAAAAAAAAAAAAAAAATCCATAGTATTTTAGTATCTCTAGTAGGCCTGGTTCTCCTGTTGTATAAATACAGACAGCTTGATTTGATTTACTTATTTTGAATTAGTTCTAGCATCTTCCACATACAGGAAGCAAACAGTCTGAAGGTGAGGCTAGGCAAGCTGACCTGCTCAATGACTGATGATGTTGAAGGAGCCACTTCTTCCTTTGGTTTCTGGCATCATGCTCTTGTCCTTTTCCCCCTTGTTTTGGCCTTGGCCTTTCCAGTCCTTTTGGAACTCCCTTGGGGGAGTCAGTTAGCTCAGTAAGCAGACAGAGAACTGACCTGGGAACAAGAAAATTCAATCAGCATTCTAACTGTCCTCAATACTTATTTGGAATGTATAGGGAATGTTTTCTTTGTGCCCTTTCCTAAAGGTATATAGTTCTGTGGACGAAGTGAGTTAGTATAACTCATGCTGCCACCAAGAGGTGAAGGTTCCACTGCCTGCTACTTTTCTTTTTCCAGCTATGTTTCTGATCCACTTTCATGTGCTTGGACAGACTTCTGTTGCTACAGAGAATTTAGTTTACAGAAGGGTCCAACAATTACCAGAGCAGACATGAGTAACAGGAAGGGTCACATAGTTACAAAAAGAGGTGAAAGGGTATGTGGGGCTCTTATTTTTGGGGTCAAATAAGAAAACATGTTCAGTCAGAACAGCCACATTTAACCTGAAATGTGAACATATACACAAGCTCATATTAATTTTATTAATTCAGCTAAGTTTTAAGAATATGCAGGACATGGAATTGTTAAATAAGCAAGAAGCTGATACAGAGATAAGGAAGTAACATTTTGTGGGCTTGGTTTTTATGCATGTGAAAATGGGGGCTGACCAATGAGTCTTTGTACTGTCTGTATTCTTCACCACTCTGCTTTTAGGAGATGATTGAATACTCCCACTGTCTGTGTTTTGGGCTATCTATGTTGTATAGCCTCACTTAAAGGGTGGAAGTGCTGTATGTAGCATTTGTGATGGGCATAAACATCCAGGTCATCTGACTAGCCTTTGGCCTGGTGCTCCATTCCATGTGGAAGTAATGAGACTACATGGGTTTACATGCTTGTATAAATTGCCTACAGATATGCTTGATGCTCTCAAACGAGGTTTTAGTAGGTTGGATCTCTTCTGTAATGGGTAGGATTGCTGCAGGAACTGCATCTGTAAGCAATGGCATCATTAAAACAAGTTTGATATTTGGTTAGAACTATAAGAAGCATTATCGGAAGTTACTTCCCTAGATTTAGTCAGCTAGACACATAAAACTGTATGATAGATTTTTATGTAATTTCTTAGCTTGTTGCTGTCCAGTACTGGAGAATCTGTAGTTCTGACAGATCGCAGCAGTCTGTAATTCTAGCATGTTTTGTAGAAAATTGGCTTCTACTGTATCATAAAATCCAGTTCATGTCTTACACAGAAGTCAGCACTGCATCAACAATGTGAAGTTTGCTGTAGGGTGTAATGAGGGAGTTCACATGTTCATAAGGAAACCTGAATTCATGGGACCAAGCCTGCATGCAACCCCCAGCAGTGGACAGATGCAGGGCTAGATTGGCTCGATCTGTGTCTGAAATGAATATTTCTCAGTTTAGGCTTGCAGTCCAGTGGTCTGAAGTATGGATGCTGCTGTGCCAGTCACAGAGCTAAAGCTTTGCTCTTGCTCAGAATTTAACATAAGGCCATAGAGATGTACCTTTTCTTTGTTGTTAAAAGAAGGAACAGACCTGTAGCATTTTTAAGAAAATGACATAGTTACTTGAGGTTGTCTGTTGCAGAAAATGTGTAAGTAAATAGCTATGTAACTGAAGAGATACTGGGGTATCTGATACTGAAGAGCATCAGATTTATGCAACAGACTAGGATGAATTGTATTGATGGCTCTGACCTTTCTTGCATTCTGTATAACTGGATTTTGTAATAGCATTGCACAGACAGTGGGCTGAGGAACTGGTAACAGACTTCTAAAACAGATGGTGTAGATGCAGCTCTCTGTGTATGTGAGGTGTGTAGAATCTTTGTTGGGCAACTATCAGCAATGGCATCAGGTTTGGTCTCATGCAGGGTAACTTAATGCTGTGACTCCCTTTGAAAGGGAAGACTTAAAAAGAAATGTGCCTGGCACTCGTAGCAGTTCTGGAGGCAACATGTTACATACACATCAAGAAGTTTCCTCGCTGTGGATGGTAAAACAGCCTTTAGCATTGTTCCATGATGTGAAACCTTGCATATTATGTACATACAGCATGCTTTTGTCAGACTACCTTACAGTGGAGATAGGTATCTGGCTTATTCTGTCCCATGATATTTAAAAGTAGAATAAAACCTTCCAGATTGAGGTCTTTCAAGTTTGAAAAAGATGCCTGTTTAGGCTTATTTTTCTTTTTCGCTACACAGAAAGAGCACAAAGAAGAAATTAACCTGGCTTCACTTAAAATTGTTTTAAATTCATGAGTCTCCAAGTGTTCTCCTAAAACAGTTATTCATGTTTACCTTACTGACTCTACCAGGATTTGGTAGTGTTTATCTCACTATTGATTTATGGATGTTAACAGAGCATGAAATAAACAGCTTCATAAAATCTAGTCTTTCAGCTGTATAGGGGTTTTATGCTCTTCTCTCAATTCTCTACCTTCCATTTCTGTAGGGCACAGTTTGGGAAAATTCCTAAATGAAACCTACTTTTCTGTGGGAGATCTGTGTGGCCTTGACTGAAGTCTGTTACGCAGTTTGTTAAACCAACAACTATTAATAACAGTTGTACTCTCACCCCCTAGGTGCAGTCCATCCAGGTCAGGGATGAGGCAATATGACTGAGCATCAGTGCTCTGTGGCACTGCTTTATGCAGTAGTAGGTTTTTTTCCATTAATTTCAGCTTGTCAGCTACATAACATAAAAAGCATTTTCTGTAGCTGAAGCTGGGGCCAAGAAAACCTCCATGCGCTGATGTGCAGACTGAGTCCTTGAGGAATTAGGAAATAAAGATTCTTGTCATTGCCACTATAATCAGTTCTGCTTCTCAGCTGCCTGTGGTAGTGCAATGTGGCAGGTCCTGTGCCATGTTGTGTTTCTGGAGAATGGGCAGGTTCTAGCTTGAGAGCGTTGCTTTGCTTCAGGTTGAGTCTCAATGGTATTTTGGTTTTATGTACCAAATGATTTTCAATGTAGTTGGAGTTCAAGTCTCAGTAGTCTACGGCTGCTCGGTAAACCCTGAAATGTCTCAGAAAAAGGGGAAAATGAATGGAATAACATAAACCTTGCCTTTCAGTTGCAAGACTTAAACTCTTAAAAAAAATCTTAACTTCGATTATCAGGAATAGGTCAAAAGGAATTGGGTTTGTGTTATTTAGACAAGGATGAGAGAGGGTGTAAGCCTTGTGCTTTTAAAAGGCTGTAATAGAGAGAATGGTAATCCCTTGTATTTTATTGCCACTGGGAGTATTGCACAGAATAGGACACTTACCTTACAATAAGGATGATCCAGGCTGTGTACAGAGAAGAGAATAAATTTAAGAGTAGCTAAGTCCTGGAGCAGATTGCTGAGGCAAAGTTTTATATTCTCTTTCTGGAAAATTCTGGGAAAAGATTGGATGAAAATTGGCTGTGCCTGCCTTTGTGTCAGTAACACTGAGCTTAGACACTGTTTTGGAGTTCCTTTTTGTTCAGAGCTATGGGATTGCACACTGGATCCTGTAAATGCTAAGTAAAAGATGTATTTGCCTAATATCTTTTTCTACACTTAAATGAACCTACAAAGCAAACACATTATTTTAATATCTTGTGTTTCTAATTCATAGCTGGTCCTCTTCAGAGTTTGACGTGAATGAAATCCGCCTTATAGTTTACCAAGACTGTGAGAGGAGAGGTAGACAGGTCTTATTTGATTCCAAAGCAGTCCGCAAAATTGATGAAGCTGTGGTTCAGGTATGAAATTATAATTTTGCTGTTGTCCTACTGCTCTTTTGTTTTCCTTTCCAAGAGTAGTAATTTTAATAGGACAGTGTTTTGTGAACTTTCACTGTGATAGCTGCAACAAGAGTGTGTTAGATTCCACAAAGCCTATGAACTAATCTGGTGTTTGGTAATTATAATATAAATATGGTATTCAAACGTAATAACTTAGACCAGATTTGTTTTCAGGCAAAGAAATCTATTCCCTTTTAAAGTGAGTATTTCTTGAGCCTTTTTAATGTTGAGTGGGTTTGCTTTTTGTTGTTAGCCCTGGCTGTGTAGTCCTCTTGTTCCCAGTAATGTCTACCATGGGTCTAAAGGTGCTTTTCTTTCTTTGGTGTTTAGATTAGTAAAGTTGTTGTCTTTATGTGAATTAAAACAACTTCACTGGCTAACCATGCCATATTATGTAAGAATGACACATGGCAATGTATATGGCCATGTAAGTTTTGGTGACACATAGAAGCAAGAGCAGATGCTGTCAAAATGCAGGGTTTTTTTGCTTCTCTCCAGGCACACAAATTGTAGAGTAATGCTTTCAGCAAACTTAGGTCATTTTAAGATAAATAAACCAACAATGTTTTCTGTTTTGTGGCAGTTTTGCTTATTTTTTTCTATTACCTCTGTATTTCTCTTTTACATTGAATTTTTTCAAATTTTTGTTTGTTTTGATGTTTTGTTAGAACCAACAGCTTTGGTTTATTAGAGTAGAATGGTTTATTGTAGAACTCTATATACACCTGTATAAGCTATATAAGAATAGTCACAACTTGTAGAAATTACTTATGAAGATGTTTTAAAAAGCAACAATCTCTATTTCAGTCACACCATAAATGTGCCATTGTGCTGAATCAGTAAGACTGATGAGCATCATCAGCTGATGTCTGATCATCTACTTAAGAGTGTAAATGGGTCAGACTGGTCTGTTAATCTTGCTTCCTCTCTTTCCCCCATCCCCCTCCCAAAATCAAGGTCATTATTTTGTCTCTTAAAGTTGGTTTAAAACACACAGCATGTGAGCAAAAAATATATTTCTGGTTTCATTTAAATACTCAAATTATTCCACTTGCTTGAATACTGTAAGATAAAAGTTAACTACCAAATGTCCTATCAGAAACTCTCTATGCAACACTGACATAAAACAGATTATAACCTCTCTGATAACACGATTCAGGCTATAATCTGTTTTCTAGCCAGACACTAATCTAGGTACCCTTTTAAAACAGCCACAGTACTTTGAATGCCATGCAAACTGAGATGTTAAAAATGTTCAAACCTAAAACTTGATTAATTTAAAATTAAGGCAGAATTGCTCTCAAACTCAGTCCTGTTTAAACTAACGTTAAAGCATAAGTGTGGATGCTGTGGTGGTTTTCTTTGAAATACAGTAAAGTTTATTCACTTTGAATATCCAAATATATTGTTTGTCTTTAACCTGTTAATTCTACCAAATGATGGATTATTCATCCCTCTTTTTTGCTGGCTGTTCTGCTGTTTAAGAAATCTGTTAATCATTTGGGGAGCAAAAGTTACATACAATTTGAGTGATTAAGTGTGCAAATGATTACAGGAATCGGTTTGTAAGCAACCCAGAAGATGAGATTTTTTTTACATGAACTTCAGCAAATATTACAAAGAGTATTTAATAACAATTGGGAATTATGTGTGATTAGGTGTGATACTATGAAAACCTATCTGACAGTGTAAATGTGAGAGTAGTTCTCCACTTGCTCTGATGCTGGCATTTTAAAAAATATTTTAAAACTGATACATATTTTTGAACCAAATAAGAGTGTTCTTTTTCTGTTGCTTTCTTGTAGCTTTAGGAAAATTCTTGCTGTGATATGTTTAGAGACGAGTGTTCTCATATTTACTTTAATAATTTTTATCACATTGTTCTGTTTTGACATAGAAAATGGCAGATGAGCCTTCTGTAAAGACTTCTGCCAAGAACTGCCAAGCAAGCAATGGGAACAACAATATTCCTTCCCATAGTCCCTCAGTAAGCTGTATGCAAAATATCAAAGAACAGATACCGAAGTATCAGGTAATATTTGTTGCTTTTGTTGCCTTTATTCATCCATTTTACTGAAGAAGTTATTTTATAAAAGCCTTCACTTACATGCATTGAATGACTTAGGCTTCTATTACTCTTCAAGTTAATCTGAACCTTAAGATACTTACTCTATCCTTAGTGTTGTAGAATAAGAACATGTATGGGTGCATCTTAACCTTTTGGTATGTCTTGGCCTTATCTTTGAAGGAATTGTGAAATATATCTAATGGCCTTTTGTCATAAGAAGGTCCATAAGAAGCACTGCACTATTCTGGTCTACCTATGGTTCATGTCAGTTCTGAAGAAGGTTTTGAACATGGTATATTGAGTCCCTTTAGTCTGTCTTTGCTATAATAAATTTTTAGGCTGTTTCTCAGTAAAAGCATTAGCATTTCACCTAGAAAAATGTAATTTGAAGCATGTATAGATTAAGGTGGGAAAAGAAAATAATTGTATTTAACTGGAAGGTGTTTTTCTTCTGAATTAACAAACTTCTCTTCTTCCTTGCTATTGATGATCAGTCTTTGAAACAAAATAAGCAGTTGGTCTGAAGACTGTGTTTCTAAGTATAATCACAAATTCTTTTCCAATAAAAAAAAATTTCCAAGAAGCTTTCTACAAGGGCAGGGAAGGAGAATTCACTCATTTGAAAAAGGAAGACACTTTATTGTTTGGGGATCCAGACCACAGAATCCACGTCCTGTTAACATTTACAGCTTTTATCAAACACTCTGTTATATGGGAATGTTGCTGGATGTGGTTTTTCTTTGGAAATCCTCTTTCTTGATTTTGGCGGTCCCCCTGGAACAAGGACAAGACTCATCTAGTGAGCAAAACAGAGGATGTCTTCCTGCTGTATTTGCATGTACATTCAGTGTGTTGTACCCACACAGAGTGTACACTGGTCTTACTCTGCATGGAAAAGATGAACTATTTTGTATTCTCCATTCCAAATGTATCACTGTGACACTACATTAAATTGAAATAGCCTGCCAAGTTTTTTGACTTTGCTGTTCCCATCTTCTTGTCTGTGTAGTACACCAGACCAGCCTCTGATGTAAATATGCTGGGAGAAATGATGTTTGGCTCTGTGGCAATGAGTTACAAAGGCTCCACTTTGAAAATTCACTACATACGGTGAGTGTCCTTTTCTGTGATGCACTGTCTTGTCAGGCACTTGGAATTGATGACTCACTGAAATGACTGTTTATCCTTTCAGCTCTCCCCCACAGCTGATGATAAGTAAAGTCTTCTCAGCCAGGGTAGGAAGCTTCAGTGGAAGCAACAATAAGTAAGAACATTTTTTTATATAAGCTTTTTTCCTTCCCCATCCAATCCAGCTGTCGGTCTGTCTTTCTCTGTTTGTAGTCGTAGCAGAAAATCGGGAATGGCAGCCGTGGAGAAGAATTCTCTTAATAGATCCTTGTTAGACTACCCAAGTTCTTAATTAAAAAAAAGAATCTCTCCAAGTTTCTGTTTCTTAATTTGTCCAGGACGTGCAATAAAGCTCAGAGGTTAGGTGCTTTGGTCAATCAAAGCCTCTATCTCTTCCTGCTGTCAGAAGGGTGAGGAAGGGGTATGTGTTGAGGATGCTTTATGTCCCTGTATCCCACTTCTGTTTCGTTCAACAAATATACTGTTCTGTTTTTCCTTCTCCCTAATATGGCCAATTGTGAGTAAACTGAATCCCAAATGTGATATAAAGAAACTTCCAATAATCCAAATATAAAAAATAAATGCCTATTTCCTTTTCTTCAGAAATGTACTTGTCCTTGAATTTGATTATAATGTTCAGCCTTCTTTTTTTTTGTAAAATAAACCTAATTCTTAAGTTAATATTAATGCATATTGATCACATTCTTAAGGAACACTGGCTTTTCCCCTTATTTTAGCTTGCAAGATAGCTTTGAATACATCAACCAAGATCCCAGCCTGGGAAAGCTGAGCTCGAATCAGAATGGTTTGGGAACCTGTCGCAGTGGAAGTAATTTAGGTAAATATTTCCAGCTTCTGTGTCTTTCTTGCAACACGAGGCCATCTGTTTGTTCAGTTTTGGCTTTTTTTCCTGGTGCATCACCACATCCTTTTTTGGTTTTTTTACCTTTTTTTTTGCATTTTTTTCCATTTTCTCTACGTTGCTTTTGTTTCCTAGGTGTGTTACAGCTGTGTAGCAGCAAACTGCTGCAGGGTGTGTCTGAAGGAGGTCCCCTCCGGCTCATCCGCAGTGCTTCTTTCTTTGCAGGTTTGTGTGGAATGCCAGCCACAGTGTGACCCATCCATATGCACACACAAATCCAGCTCCTTCTGCATCTTTGCAGGACATACATAATTATTCTCTAGAAACTTAGGGCTAAAGTAGTGACAACAGGTATATCTGTCTTATACTTAAAAAATGTTCTTCTGAAAAAGTGGCTAAATTGATTGCTTTTTGTTCAAACTACTGTGCTTAATTTTAAAGATTTTTTTTATGCAGTGTTTTTAATGATAAATTAGCCCTTATGTTTCTTAGAGAACCTATGTTTCCTGGCTTATTGCTGGTTTCTTGCTAATGTGCAGGTGTCTTGCTGGTGTACAGCTTTTTCTTCTCTTATCTCTTGCTACCTTTTTTTTAAATTAGATGGCAGACATTCAAAATTCCTGAGCTAAGTCTGGGAGGCTTTAAGGGGGTTTTTTTCTTTAACAATATCAACTTCTTTAATTCTCAAAACTTCAAGCTACATGAAGTCTCTTTTTACAGGCAGAATGATGATCCGTGCAGGTGGGTAGAACTTTAGGCCTAATTACCTCTGTTAATTGCAGAAATGTGAACAGAATACCAATGCAGTTTCTTCACAGCCTTTGCAAATCTTGCATGCTCTACAATTTGAGTGACTTTGCACTACTAACACTTCAATGTAATATGACATAGTCTAACACAAGGTCCATTAAAAGCTTCTGTTTCACTTCCTGAGCGGAGACTTATTGTCCACAAAGCCTCACAGTAAGAAACATTCAGCCTATTTCATTATGATCTTAACCTGTGTTGAATGATAATCTTGAATACTCAAAGAAGTTTATCGAGAGTGACAGATGAGGGTACCACCAGCCCTCATTTTCAGAGCGTGTCTGATTTCTGATAATGCAGACTGTATTCATATTCTTAAAAACATCTCTAAGATGTTTTTACATTTACATTGGGGCAAATAGCCTTCCTCTAGAAACATGATACTTGGTATAGGCTACTGTTTGCTGCCATCTCTCTTCACACCATATTGCTGATTTGGAGCAACAGTATGGGATGTAATTCTTTTGGTGTATGACCTTTAAACTTAAACATTTTTTTTAAAAGCTGACAAATAGTATGATGAGTTATGTAATATTTTCTATTGATCTGTCTGTTTGTTTTAGCACACAGCACACCTGTTGATATGCCTAGCAGAGGACAAAATGAGGACAGAGACAGTGGCATTGCTCGGTCAGGTATCTGCTGTCTATCTTGTTTGCCTGCCTTTGTAATTGTTACAATTCTTTGGTGCAGCGATTCACCTGAAATACAGGCATCTCATGACCTGTCAATCCATAATTGTTCTTATCTACTAGGTGGTTTGCCTTCTGCATTTGCCCCAAGCCTTAATACAAGAATACGTGTAATTATATTCTTTGTTTACAGCCACCATGTTCTGGGTTCTTAATTTATAATTTGGAGGAGGAACTGGTTGGAGCCTTTGCTAGAGCAAATGAAGAGCAACTTTTTTGGTGCTGAATAGGAAAATTATGTCAGAAGACTAGAAGTTCTCTCTATTATAATGTGAGGGTAACACCTCTTGGGACAGACCACTTGTAATGAGAACAAGATAAATTTTAGTATATTCTAGTAGGGAAAATCTCTGACTTTATAATGAAAGAATGTCCTCAGGCAGCAAGATTTATTTAAAATAATTCTCTCCTGTTGCAAGTTGTGTGAAAAAGAGCAGCAACCAAGAGCAATATTTGTGTGAAATTGTTCCCAGTTAGAGTATGAAGAAAAATATTTAATCAGCAGTGTTTGTAATTCATTATGTGTGGGGTTTATTGCTTTCTTCGTAGCATCCCTGAGCAGTCTTCTGGTTACTCCTTTTCCATCTCCAAGCTCTTCATCATCATCTTCTAGCAGCTACCAACGTCGCTGGCTCCGCAGTCAGACAACCAGTTTAGAGAATGGAATTATTCCAAGGTGGTGAGTGCAACACCTTTCTTCTTAAAACAGCTGTTTGGCAATAATTTAAGCTAAATAGAGCTTAAGCCTCTTTTCTTTAAAAGTACAAATCCTGTTATTAAATGTTCTCAACTCAGTTTGTCTTCTGTGCATGTCACATAAGATTGACAATATAATGACTGAATGTGAGCTTCAAAACCCAATTTGAAATACAATTTTTTTTTATTGTCTGTGTATGTATATGATATGAATAGATAGGGTGTATATTAAGCCATATTCTGGAAAACAAACCAAACTGTTTCTGAAGGAGCAGAGCATCCTGTTGAGATGAAAGGGACTGTAATAGCACTGCTGCCATAATTACTTTATACTGTGGTGAAGTCTGACTAGTGAGCAGTTACTGAAATTTTGGAGTAATAGCCCATGATGACTCTCTTGGCTGGTACAGGATGTTCCTGATATGACTTCTGCCAAAACAGGAAAAAAAAAAAAGCTCTGATCAAAAAGCTTGGCTTCTGTTTTGGAATTTTATTAGCTTTTGTAGCTCAGTGGCATAACAAAGCATGGAATGAAGCAGACTTTTCATGGCTAATAAGCAAATTCTTCCCTTGTCAGTTGCAAAATAACAAATGGTTCTTGATTATCTTCTCTCTGTACTCATACACCTGTACCCAGTGACAACATGGAATTAGTGGGGACCTACAAGAAATTCCTGCTGTTTGGCCTCTCTCCCTTTTAATTGTTTTCAGTTAAGGGAAACTTAAAAGCTGCCAGTTAAAATATGCAGTCAATAAAATATAAAAATTAAACCCCTTTTGAAAAGACTTCTTTCCCTATTGTCAACCAACACTTGCAGCTTTTTTCTGAATATTCTTAGTGAATAATTTTTAACATGAGGAATCATTCCATGGTGCTAATTCAGCAGTCATGCTTTCTAAGTCACACTTGCAGTTGAGAATAAACTAGCAAACATTTGTTTTGAGTAAATTGAAGTACTTTTTAGTCTAGTTTCATAAAGAAATAAGGCTGAGAGCAGCTCATGTAAAAAAAGTAAAACATCTAGAGTAAATAAAACCAGCCCAGTTTAAGAAGCAGCCAGAGTTTCATAAATATAAATTCCTGCAAAGTGTTCTGAAAGATACAAATTCTTTAGAGAAAGTAGCTTCTTTGGGCTGCTTCACCCTAGGGAGTAGAGTTTTTTTCTTCCACACTGGAGAACCTGTGTAGGGGAAAGATACTGGAAACAGAACATTATTATTTTCGCTGTCTAGAACTGCTCTTGAATTGGGATTCTTTTGAAGCCAAAAAGCCTCTTCGGATACTTGTTTTCTGATTACTTGCTAGGGAAACAGTAGGCTTGTGGTTGAATACTTCAGTGCCACAGAGTTTGCATTCCAGTTTGTACAGCCAAGATTCTACAGTCTCTGTGACTGATGGTTTAGGCCAATAGCTCAAAGAAAATGAGATGTGTAGTTGGAACTCCACACAGTCGATTGGCAAGCAAGCTAGATTAGCAGCTTTGTTGAAAATGCTTCTCTCTTAGACCTAAATTCTTCAATTTCTGTTCCTGGGAAGCAGTACAAAAGCCTGTGATGTTTCTTAGATGTTGACTGACTATCCTTTCCCAACTTCCTTGGGAATTTCTGTCTCTGCATGCAAGTTCCTGAAGTTCAGATAAGGTTAGGTTTTTGTTTTGAACTGTTATTTTCCCACAAGCTGGTTTTTGCTAGGGTTTTATTGTGTGTTTTATTCTGTGTTCCTGGACTCATACCTCTGATGAGAAACTTTTGTATATTTAACTTTGTCAAATCAATTAAACTGTAAACCACTGATTTTTAGAATGGACTTAGAATGCTTAGTGCTGAGTCTTTCCTTTTCTTAATTGCTTATAATGGTCTATAAATACCACAGACTCCATTTCAAGGTAATTCTAATATGAAAAGGCTTCAAGCTTCTAATTACTACTCATGGGCATTGCAGTCTTAACTTAAAGAGAAACTCCAAAACCAAGCTACTTCCAGATGAGCTGCTGCTCAGAATGTCTCCATGGCTTTGTCTTTTCTTACCCTTTTCCCCCTATAATTTCTTAGTAGATTAAAACCCATTATTCAGTTCAAGTTCTTTAAAACAGTATGGACAAAATGTCTGTTGGACTTATTCATGTATACAAATCTTGTATATGAAAGATGTTTTTTCAGTGAAATGGATCAAGACACTTCAAGCAAGAAAAACCAATAATAGTGTAAACCCAGCAGTATCCATATCTAACACTGCAAGGCTAGTATTTATGGAAGAACAGGGTGAGGGAATTACCACCCTTTTGTATAATCACAATAAAACTTATGCTGGGTTGAGGCTTGTGATATCATCCAAGTAAGTTGCCTGTGCAAAGGACTAGCTGGGAATTTACATCAGGTGGCTGTGGAACTTGTCTAATTGAGTCTTGAAGGTCTCCAAGGATGGAGATTCCACAGCCTCCCTGGACAGTGCCCTCCACTTTGTTGACCATTTTCACCTATTTGACATTATCTGCAAACTCAGGGAAGGTGTGCTTTGTTTCCCAGGCCAGGCTGATAATCAAAACATTGAGCAGCACTGATCCTAGTAGAAACCCATGTGCAATATTGAGAAGAGATTGTTGAAAGAAATGTGGCAGAACTATCAAGAGAATAAACAGAACTTGGGAAAATAATAATGGTTGTAAGATAGCTAGAGTGCATGGGTTTTTTTTCTTTCTGGTGTTTTTTTTTATAGTTTTAAGCAGAAAACAAATGTTTTTAAGCTGAGGTCTACACAACTTTGAGCTGGGCACACATGTATTTGTAGGCATTAAGTTTGTCTTTTTAGAGTAGTTACTAAGTGGTGACGTTTTGTCTTCAGTTAAAGTAGAAAGTTTTATTTTGTATGGTTAAGTGCAAACATCCGTCTTAAGATGCCGGAACAGTATAGGTAGCATGTTTCCCAACTTCCCTCTTGAGCAACAGTACAGATTGAAGACCATCGCAGACGTGCTGCTGAGCACCTAGAGAGGAGCTTGAGTGCTGGATGCAGTTCGCACATCCAAAGTTACCTTTAACCTCTTTTGGTTATGATTTTGTGTGATGTATCTCTATTCCCTTTTCTTCATCTCCCTCAAAGACAAATCCAGGAGGGAATTTAGTAGTTCTGTTTCAGACGAAAGTGTTCACACCAGGCCTTTTTGGGGGTTGTCTTCTTCCTATTTGAGCAAGCATAGGTCTTATCCATCAAAATGTCAAGTATCCTCTGTTCAGAAACATGTGACAGCAAAGTTTTAAGTAGTCAAAGGAGTCCTGTGAATCAATTACCTTCTACTATATAGAGAGGTATGGATAGAAGACGACTGCTCTCTCAGTACAAAGATAACTGTCCTAACAAATCTGTCTTACAGGTCCACTGAAGAAATGTTTAGTATGGCTGATGAAAGCTGCAGCTCCAATCCTGCAATGGTTCGCAGGAAGAAGATTGCAATCAGCATAATCTTTTCTCTGCCTGAAAAAGAAGAAGCACAGAGAAACTTCCAGGACTTTTTTTTCTCTCACTTTCCTCTTTTTGAGTCTCACATGAACAAGCTGAAATATGCAATAGAAAAGGTACAGAATACTAATTTGGCATAATGTGGAAAAATAAATGTCAATCAGAATGAAGTATTCTAGAATCTGATAGATGAAGAGTGGGAGAAGGTGTGTGGTTTCAAGCTTGCCTCCCTCCTTACACATGCAGTCTTGAACCTGAGCCCAGTGTAGGAACTCAGCATTTGCTGAAAGAGGTGCGGTTTCTATTCTAGACAGAGTTAGAATGGAGAGTTTTATGCTATGGGTGGTTTATCTTTCTTTCTCGCCATATTTCGCTATGAGGTTTTCTTGACTCCCTAGAGACTGTGGAAATGATGGTGCTCTATCCTTTCATGCAGTCTCTAAAAGAGAGACACAATATTTGTTGCTGTCGTCTTATTCTCAGAAATGTTCTCTTCTCTCCCCTTGTCCAGTATTAGGGATTAGTCTCTCATGAAGTGGAGGGAGGTTGGCAACTATTGCTGTCCTGAGTAGCTGCATAGCACTGGGGCTAGATCTTAGTTATTTTGACATGTTAATGAAGCTTAAAAAGATGAAGAATGTGAATCCTTTAAGCAGCTGTTTTGTGTCTTTAACTCTTAATCAAGGCCATGATCTCATGTAGAAAAATAGCAGAATCCAGCCAGAGAGTGCAGGTTTATATCAGCCGTGTCATGGATGCCCTGGGAGAATTCAGGTGAGTTGATGGAATTCTGAATTACAAGGAGAGCACTTTTCATGCCCCTCCAAAGATATTTGTCACTTCCAGTTATAAGCAACTGAATGTAAGGTCTTGTATTTTAAACAGTCTTGAAGTTAGCGTGAATTAATTTTCTTATTGGGTAAATGTTTTCAGATAACTTTAGCAAAACCAGCTCAGCCATTTTCCAAATGAGAATGAAAATTGTTCTGTTGCACTCATGTTCCTGGGACTGTCAGTTAAAGTCTAAACATCTCATCAAGAGCTGGCTTCTGCTGATGCCTGTGCAGTTGGGTGGATTGATTTACTCTGGCAGATGAATTGTCAGCTCCTAGCCATAGATGCTGAACAATGTAACTGGCAAGAAAGTTGCAATCAAAGGCTCTTTTCCATACTTAAGAAAGGAAGGAATGGTCAAAGACTAAGAAAGTCAGCCCAGGAGAGAGAGAAGGCTTTAATGGAATGGAATTTCTATAAAATCTGGAATGTGGAATTGAATCCCTGCAATCTTTTTCCCCTTAGATTTATTTCTGAATAGTTTCTCTGAATGAAATACACACGGGAATGCAAGAAGGGGAAGCCAAATATGTAAATCATATGAAGACACTAGGTTACTGATACTATGAATTAAATAGACTAGTATTCTGGATGCTAGTAATTACTGGAAGAGTAAAAACTCCTCCAGTTTATTTAGTCTCCTAGTTCTTACAAAAATCAAATAAAAATCTGGAAAACCAAATAAAAATCTGGACATCAGAAGAGGAAATGGGCTACTTGTATTTATTTGCAAGATTGAAATGTGCATGTTAACGCTTACTTTTTGGGAATTTTCTTTGAGCAGAGTTACCATCTGGAACCTGTATTCTGTTCCAAGGATTGCAGAGCCTGTGTGGCTTACTATGATGTCCAGCACCCTGGAAAAGAATCAGCTATGCCAGCGTTTTCTTAAAGAACTTACGTTTCTGATAGAACAGATCAACAAAAATCAGTAAGCTTCCCCCACGCCTTTCTTCTTGAGAAAAAGCTTGTGTGCTTCCCAGTGCATGTGAATATGTTAAAGCACTTTTTGGTATATTCTTTTGCTGGTGTTACTTTGGACATACTCTTTTTTTCCTAGGTTCTTTGCTGCTTTGTTGACTGCAGTGCTGACATATCATCTTGCTTGGGTCCCAACAGTGATGCCTGTTGACCACCCTCCCATCAAGGCCTTCTCTGAGAAGCGCACATCCCAGTCTGTGAACATGCTGGCAAAATCCCACCCCTATAACCCTCTCTGGGCACAGCTGGGTCAGTATGAAATGGAAAGCTTCAGATTTTTCTGTAACAAGCATCTTTGCGCATCCACTCCTTTTACATAAGAGCTACTTGCGATCCAGGTCACATTTGCTGCTACCAATAGGTGTCTTTTGCTTGATTAATCACAGCATTTGGAGGCCTTTTTCATACTTTGCTTTTTATTCTTGGTTCCTTGTTGTCATCTTTTGTTACACTGTCTGGTTGAGTAACTTGATATAGAAGTATTAAGATGGTGCAAGTGCTGTGAATGGTCTGAGCAGTTTGGGAAAGAATGAAATGGAATAGACTGGATTGAGGGGAGTTATCTGGGCCTTGGAGGCCCTGTGTAGTTGAAATTGCTCTGGCTACCTCCTGTTGTCTCTTTCTCATGCAGCTAGGATAGACAGCAGGACAAGAGCTTAGAAGTCTGGCAAATGGCAGTACCTCCTTTTGCTTACTGTTACGTGAGTGAGTTTGGACCAAGATTTTTTTCCTATGCCTCAGGCTCTCTGACAAATATTTTATGGCTTATAAATTATCTTGATATAGGGGACTAGATAACTGATGTCAAATGAGTGAGGTGATTGAAAGCTGAGAAAATAATTCTGTGGGTGGTAAGTATTTGAAAATTCTTCCTCGGCAGCAGATATGAGTTTGACATCAGATCGCCCTTCACTTTAACTGATATATTGCCATATAAAATAACATACATGCACACTAAGACAATAATTTGACTTACTCTGTGATACTGGTTGTGTTTCTTGCTAATTGTCTCAGTTATGTTTGTTATTCTCAGCAATCTTTATGAAACTAAGAATTGCTGCCTTGGCCATATAGTTGTAGTGAATTGTTTCCTGATTTAAGATGTCTTTTAAACATTGTGCGGAGTTTAGACTGAAGGGGAAATGAGAAGCGTGCTCATAGTGTTGAGGACAGAGGCAGGCCCGGAGTTATAAAAACCAGCTGGACTGGAGGCGTAAGCTCAGTAGTAGCTCTTGTGGTCGCTCCCGGGAGTCGCCACTGGTGACTAGTCGAGAGACTGTTCTCTTTTTGTCTTGCCAAGTTCTCAGTGCCTGAACTCAAAATGCTCTCTGGTTTTGTTTCATTCTTCTAAAGCCCAAAAGCTGTTAGTGCGTGGTTGCAAAAACTGATTGTGAAAAGTGAGATGTTGCCCTCTGCTGGCCGCCTTCTTTAGGAAGAGGAAGGAAAAACAAAAAATCATGTCTTAGTGCTTAAAAATGGAAATGACAAAGAATTTTGATGTACCTGTCTTTCCACCTTCAGACCTGTATTTTCATTACATATAACATATCAATTGCAGTTACATACTGATACAATTGTATGTCCCTCTGTCAGGAAGACATAGCAACTGCTATTTCCATAGCAACTGTACTCAACTCAAAAGTAAAATGATATATTCCCATTTCATTTCCGAATTGCTTGTCCTTGTGGTCTCCCAGGCTTTGAGGTTAATTGAGTGGTCTGAAACCAAATTTTCATTCCTGAGGAATGAATTTGCTGCCTTGTTAGGCTATGAGATTGGTTTCCAGGGTGTTCCTAACTGAGGGAAGGTGGCACCACTGAAGCTACCAGGCAGCAGCCTCGCCAGTGCATCATTGGCATTGTGGCAAATGGCAGATCTTAGTAGGAGAGGCAGTGTGGGAGAGCCCTGGAATTACTGTCTCATTGTGCCTTGTGTTGTAGGACTGGAGTCAGGAGTCTTATTCCTTTTATGTTCTGTATAGTGATGAGGAGGCTGGACATAAATATGCTGTTTAGGTGTGTTTTGCTGTGTTGGTGTTGAAACCCTTGCCCTTGGTAGAAACCTTTCTAAAGCTCTGATTATAACTCTTAATATAGTATTGCTTCTTGAAGTCTAGTACAAAATCCTGATGGCAAGCTCTGTCCAGAATAGAGTTTGAGCAGCCCAGAAGAAGGATTTAGCACCTAAAAGCATTCTGGTGGATGAGCAGGTAGCTGATTAAAGCCTTAATGCAGAGAAGCCTGCTTTTCACACATAAGGTGGCTGAAGAAAATAAAGCTTTTGCTGGCTGTCTCCCATGTGCTCATGAGATGAGCCATAGTCTGGTTAAGGAAAGACAATTTAGCAGGTGTTCTCTAATGGGTGCCAGGTGATGACAACTGAGTTAACTCAAGCTAGGAATAGACACTTCTTAAGTTAGCTGATCTTTGTGCAATAGAGCATGTGGACATTGCCTTACTGGCTATCTATTTTTACTTCTCACAGAACTTTGGAGTAGAAACCCTTTAGCTGATAGGTGTGTATAAGCCGCTGGAAGATAGTTGCTACTCTGCCAAAGAAATACGTTGAAAGTGGGATAGGTATGATCTTAGTTCTGTTAAAAAAGCAGTTTTTCAGGATAAATGGTCTAGCAAATAAGTAGTTCTTGGGGGGACTCAGATTATGTTGTAGTGCCTACCTTTCATATTAGTTGTATTTTGATTAGAAGAATTTTCTACTTCTCCACTGCCTCCTGTCAAAGGTAAATGCCCATGTAAGTGAGGTTGACTCCCATGTATATAGCATGTGCCTTGCTCAAGAAGGCACTTTGCCTCTTTCTTCTGAATCTTATTTATTAATCTAATATTTAATCCTTTTTTGCTTGATATCTTAGTTCTGAAAGATGTAATTTAGATTTTATTTGTGTAAAAATGTCTGTGTTTAACAGAAAAAGTCACTACACTAAAATAGAATAACTTTGTGGAAGAAAATTAGTAGAAAAATAGAAAACATATAGCTGGCTTTGGAGTTTTGCTGGATCTACATTCTTCTTTGCCCCCTCTTGTGTCAGTTTCCAAGTGATATTTTGTAAGCATTGTGTAAATAGAATACTTAGTGGCTTTGAACAGAAAGAAAATGAGTAATAACAGCTAATTCCTCACAAAAACATGAAAATGCTTCCAAAAAAAAGCCAGGTGTAAGAAGCATTAGGGGGCTTTCTTTGATATTCTTTGCTTTAAACTTCTGTGGATTTACTGTGAAAGAAATTAACTGTCTAATTTGCTTCCATATTAAATGTTGTTTCAAAGTGAATTTGAACAGTATGGGTTATATTACAACCAAACATAAGCCTGTGAAATTGTTGTTTTCCTGTGTAGGTGATCTCTACGGTGCCATAGGCTCTCCAGTTAGATTGACTCGAACCGTTATTGTTGGAAAACGCAAGGAGTTGGTGCAGCGCTTGCTCTATGTCCTAACTTACTTCATTCGGTGCTCTGAGCTGCAGGAAAATCAGCTGATGTTCAGTGAGAAGGCTGCGGAAGGAGAGCAAGTGCTAAATGGAAGCAAGATCACAACTGCACTAGAAAAGGGAGAGGTAGAGGAGTCTGATTATGTGGTTGTCACTGTTAAAAACGAACCTGCTCTTGTGCCTCCAATCCTACCTCCAAAGAGCAATGGAAGTAAGAACAACAGTATTACAGAGTGGGTGCATGAACCAGAAAGCACTCAGGCTGTCCCAGTCTCTTCAAAAGAAAAGAGGGAAGCAATAGGAAAGGCCACTCAGAGCTCTGAAGCATCTGTTGACTGTTTAAGTAGCAGTTTCTGTAAAGGAGCAGCTGTTGGTAGGAAAAGAACTGTCACTGATACAGGAATTGTTTCCTATCACTCTGAAGAGTCATCTAAATTAGAGGATTTAATGGATGTAAAGAAGAACAAGAACCAGAATGAGAGAAAAATGGAAAAGCAGTTTTCTAGTAGGTCATCTGCCTTACCTTGTCCTGAAAGGTCTGGCCACAGGAGTTCACACTTAGAAAAGGTCACCTTTCAGATTGGAAGTTCTGCATCACCAGAGTCAGACTTAGAAACTCATAGAAGAGAAATGGAAGAAAATCTGAAGGCATTAATTAAAAGTCCAGAGGTGATACACTGTGCCTCAAGTTCCACAAATCCGACTGTGGATGCTTCTCAGAATCAAGATAGTTGTGAAGCTGCCTTTATACCCTTCAGTAGACATGGTGTTTGTTATGCACAAATCCCACCATGTGAGAAGGAGAGTATTCTTAACCAACATATGGAAAGTAAAGAAACTGAAGTGAATTTAATGAACACAGTATCTAGTGAACTGCTTTTGCCCACGGATAACATAGAAACTGTAAAATTGCCAAATATGAAAGAAAATAGAACTTTATGCTCTGGCAATCTGGAGAACTATTCTTCTGACTGTGTAGAAGCAGATTCTGCTGTCAAACAGGATTCCCCGAAAGTAGGTGCTAAAGATGTCCCCTATGGGGATTCTGGAAGGAAAACCTCCTTCAGAGTTGAAGGGGACATTCCAAGGAATGAGAGTTCAGACAGTGCTCTTGGAGCTAGTGATGAAGAAGGTGATTGTTGTATCCCTGATGAAGTGCGTCATGATAATGTCAGCAAACGACTTGAAGAATTTGCAGAAGTGGAACTTCCTTTACCAAGGTAAAGTAGTCTGATTAATTTAGATTAAATGGAGTCAAAAGCTGTTGCTACTTTGGAGTTGTTCAGAGTTACAAGTCTGAAATCATCTGGGATCTTGACTAAGTTCCTTGCAAACAAATCAGTAACAGACAGCGATGTGGTTAGAATTCTTGTAAACAGATTTGGCAAAAAGAAAACAGACAGAGCAGGTTTAGGGTAATGAAGTTTTGTGACAGAGGTATACTTGAAACACCTATCAAAAGTTGATTAAACTTAATATAAGCTGCCTGTAACATTTAATGTAGACATGTAGATAAAACATCTGAGGACAAGCAAAACTTTGCTTAAACAGGTAATTGTTTAGATTTGACATAATTGGTAAATCAAATACAGATTTGGAATAAATATGGGCATCCTATTTGAAAATTATGGAGCATTACAGGTGCACATTATGCTTGATGATGCTTAAAGTTGCTTTCTAGAACTATCTTAAGCATGAGAATTGACGAAAACTCTAATGGTCAGCTGCAGAGTAGGGAGCTCATACATACCACAAGCTCTAGTACATACAAATTTGCTTATTTACAAATTTGAAGAAATCAATACATTGTTAAATTTCAGCTTTTAAATTTTTTAATTTTTGTATTTCATCTTGTTTCAAAGAGCACCAGTAAATGTTTACTAGTGTGAATGTTTATGTGTACTTGGAGTACACCTATTGATTAATATTTGCAGTAGAAGCAAGGCTGACTATGCATTCATGTAAAATCTGAATGCAGTATGTCAAGCAAGAATCTTACCTGCTTTGTATTTCTGTATTTCAGGTCAAATACCATCAGCAGTCAATGTGTGAAAAACTTTGGAAGATCACTTCTGGGTGGCTACTGTCATACATACATACCTGATCTAGTGCTGCATGGAATAAGTAATGATGAAAAACTCAAGCAGTGTCTACTAGCAGATCTACTTCATGCAATGCATGTGAGTTAAAGTACTGTTCTGAGTCAGAGTAGGACTTGTGATATTACTGAGACATACAGAAGCAGGTTATTTCAATAGATTACCTTTTTTACTTACCTGTTCTGAACAGCCACAGCTGCCATGTCTTCCTTCTTGGAAGATGTAAGCTCTTAATTCACAATATGCGAAGCCTGTTCATGCAAAGATCATGTGGTTTCCTTTGTTATTCTTTTAAGGCTTCTCTTCAAAGATAGACATAAGGAAGATTGTTTGCAACTTCAAGTTATAAACAAGGAAAAAAACCTTCAAGCTGCTTCTCTTTTCCATCACAATAGCAGACAAAATTATCTGTCTTTCAGAAAAATTATATGCAAGTTGAAACATCTTATTTTACCACTTAGTTGCATGTGTTTCAAGGGAGGTAAAGTCTTGTTGAGGCCTGTATGATACTAGACTGTAGCTGTAATGACAGACTACAGAAAGTAATTGTCTATAGATAAGAACTCTGCCATGTTCTTTCTCTGCTGTAAGTACTCCTAAATTATAAAATTTATGACTGACCTTTCACTGGAATAACTGTGTGACCTCAGTATACAATTTGAAATGCTTATCTAGTAATTGTCAGCAGCTTCTCTCTATGGCAATTAAGAATCATCCTGCTGGCATGACTGCATGTACTATCCAGAACAGTGATGTGTATGTATGTAATTTCTTTAAACAACATCAGATTGATCTAATTTGGTGATCTCTCTTCATTGGTGGATGACAAGTTGACCATGAGCCTGCAGTGCCCGTATTGCCAGGGGGGCCAATGGTGTCCTGGGGTGCAAGCAGGAAGAATGTGGCCAGCAGGTCGAGGGAGGTGAACCTGTCCCTCTACTCAGCCCCTGTAAGGCCACATCTGGAGTGCTGTGTCCAGTTCTGGGCTCCACAGGTCAAGAAGGATGAGGAGCTACTGGAGTGAGTCCAGTGGAGGGCCCCAAAGATGATTAGGGATCTGGAACATCTCTCTTCTCAGAGAAGACTAGTCTGAGGGTGGATCTCATTAATGCTTATAAATATCTTAAAGGCAGATGTTGAGAGTGGTGCTCAGCACCAGAACAAAGAGCAATGGCCACAAACTAAAACTCAAGGAATTCCACCTCAGCATGAGAGAGATTTCTTTACATTGAGAGAGGCAAAGCACTGGAACGGGCTGCTCAGGGAGGTCATGGAGTCTCCTTCATGGGACACATTCAGACCGCCTCTGGATTCGTTCCTGTGTAACTTGCTTTAGGGGACACTGCCTTGGCAAGGGATTGGACTAGAGGATGTCCAGAGGTCCTTCCAACCCTATTCTGTTACATCCTGCTTGATTGTGCATCGTAAAATCCCTCACATACATCTGAAACACTGAACGTACTTTCACCATCGCTGGATCAGTGTAATTATTACACTCTTCATTTTGAAAGAAACTTATCTCTTCAGGGGAGGTGGAATACATGAAGAAAAATAAAATGGAATAGTGTCTTTGAGGCGCTAATTAAAATTAAATGCCTCAATCAAATTGACAGTTAAGACTTACCTGATCCAGTGTTGCTGAATGTAAATGCTGTCACTGAAGCTGGTATTCCTTGTCATTTTTTGAGATGCCTTTGGTTCCCTATTGGACAAAAACATTAATTAAATCACTTTCTATTTGCTACATCAATGTGAATAAAAGTAGAACCTCAAACTGAGCTGTGGAAGTGTATGTGAAAGTATCACATAATTGTATCTTGTTTCTGTTGCAGCATCCAGTGCTAGATGAGCCCATAGCAGAAGCTGTCTGCATTATTGCAGACACAGATAAGTGGAACGTACAAGTAGCTACAAGCCAGAGGAAGATGATGGACAGTATGAAGTTAGGCAAGGATGTTCTGGTTTCAAGTCAAGTATCCAGTCTATTGCAGTCTATTTTACAGCTTTACAAACTCAATGTCCCGGCTGATTTTGTAAGTATTTCTTTATTGAAGGCGGAAGCTAATGAAAATTGTTTAGCTCAGATAGCAAAGACAGAGTTCTGTACAAAGTGTTGCAGTATCAATGAACTAATGCCTGAAATAATTCAGAGCTGTTACAATACATTGAAAAGAATTCATACTACAATCCAGTAATGGGTACTAGTTTAGCTGTAACTTACATTAAATAGATCAGATTAAAGTTAACAACTCCAAAATACATGTGCTGAAACTTCAGTTGTTTAGGCAATTTTAGCATGATCCGCATATGTTTGTTTAGGACTCAAATTTGGTTATTTTTTCTTTTTTTTTTTAAGTCCCACACTTCTCTAAGTATTGAAGTATCTGTCTACTAAAGCCTGGTTCTAGCATACAGCTTTCTATTCTTGGGGTTTCTTTTCAACCCCATGCAGTGGGTGCCTCTTCTCTCTCCTCTCCAAATAACTGCTTCTGGTTTTTTATTAGACTCTTCCATTTTATACATATTTTAGCAAGTGCTGTCTTGTAGCCTTGCTGATGGCTCCACAGGATTGATGGGATAAGACACCTGGGAATGGGTGGCTTGCAGTAGGGAATGTGACTTTGTCATGTTGCATACTCCCTATCCCACAGCATCCTTTCCTGTCCTCATTTGTAGTGGTGTTCATCAGAGCAAATCAGTAATGCTGGTTTTGCTGATTACAACAAAAATACCCACAAGTCTGACTGCCGTAACTTTTTTAGCACATGATTGTAGGTGAGGGAAGATGGAGTGTTTTTTCACTAGTCATCCCTTTTCTAATTAACAGAATTGATTTGTCCTTCAGCAGATAGCCTTGAGAAACTTTGTAGGAATCCTGTGTAATGACTGCACCAGCAGATGGAAGAGAAAGATAGAGCTAAACACTAACAGCTGTAAATAGTGTTGGTTGGCACTCTTTTGGATTAAATTAGTGGTATTGATTACACTAAGTTTTTCAAATCAAGTGCTAGGCAAAATATGTGGGTACATTTTTCAGTGTTTCCTCCGAATGCCTCTGGGCATTGAAAAAGATGCAACTTTGGTTGAAATTGTATTCTAACACTAGCACAGTCACACCTTAAATTCTGACATTTTTAAACTGAACAGTGATTCTGCAACTGAAGTGTTCTTTCCAATGCTACCTTAGGATTTGTGTATGCAGTTCCTATATTATTTGTGTGCTCCGGGAGGGATCTGGAGCCAGAATGATTTTCAGAGTTTATTTCCTTTTCCTTACAGAAGAGCGTGAAGTGACAGTGCTAGTAGTTTGTAAATATTTCATAACCCATGTTAGAGACACTTTGATCCTTCTGTCAGTGGATTTCGTGACTCTGCTGAAACAGTATCAGCGCATGGAAGTGTTCCACTAAACTCTAGGAGGGGAGGTGTGACTTTTCAATAGCAGTATTTCTACCGATTTAAATTTGGCTAGAAACGTACGTACTGATGTACTGATATCAATGAGAGATGGCCATAATGCAGTATGTTTGAAATTTCCTTTGGATTGTGTTTCTTTACATCAAGCTACTGTGCAGATGAATAAGTATTTTGGGTTTTAGTGGTACCAACAAAAAACAAAACCCATCTTGAGACCAGATGAAAGGCAAGTGGTAATGTCTTTGTTGTGACACTTCAGACTGATAATTGTGCTGCTGAGAGCTTTGCAGTATGCCCTGGTGAGACAAAAGTGATGATTGCAACTGATGCATTTCAGCAATACGTCAAAAGTTTTACCTGTACTTTTAGACTCATTTTAAGCTAATCTTCTATTTTTAGAAGTTACTTGACTTTTTTTCCATTTGGTCAATGAGAAAAACTGCAGAGGAAGTTAATATAAAAAAAGAAAAGACCTGTGGACACTGAACAAAATGGGTTCATGTACCAAGCTTGTGGGGAGAAATGTCTTTTGATTCTCTGTTGGTATTCAGAAGGAATAGATAATATTATGTAGACAACACCTTTTTTAAAATAATGGGTTATTGTTCCTTACTTGCTCCCTCATAACTTTAAAAAAAATCCATAATCCTTAACACAAATACTGGAAATGAAATACATTGATCTGCTGCTTTGTGAATGAGCTGCATGCCCCCCTGAACCACTGAGGAAGTGCTAATAGGCTTTCTGCATAAGGGTTACCTGTAATGGAAAAAATAAGAGTGCTTTCTTTTTGTCCAGAATTAGAACTATTATGTTTATAATGACTTGAGTGAATATTTGCTTGAAGCAAACTGATCAAACTGTTGTCAAAATCTTCTGCCTTTCCTGCATTGGTGGCAGTGATTTAACGCTACTACCATGTAGCACATTTTTTAAAATGTCTCTTTACCTTCCATGATTAAGACTTGATTTTAGCTCATTAAAAAAAAAAATTAAACATTTTCACCTTGCTCCAGATAACCAGAAAAATACATGTTAGGCTACCTACAAGACTGAGTCTATTTTTTTTTTCTCATTAGTTTTTTAATTTAAAAAACTGGTTTTACCAGATCTCACTTCTAATGCTATGGTTTCCATTCAACTCACAGTACATGGAACGATGGCCTAAAACCATTTGCTGCTATGGTTTCTAATTGCTGTCTGTGCCTGCTGGATGATTGTATGTTTGATAATGTGAGATTCTGCATGCACTTCCTGCTTTCATCTCCTGGATGTCGGAGAGCTGAACTAGTTTAACTGTTTTGAAGTGGTCATCCCTGTGAAAAGAAAGAATATATCAAATTGAATGTACCTTTTGTCTAGAACAAAATACCTGATAAGACTTCTTACTCAGCTTGTGAAGACATGCTGCCTACTACTGGCCTTGTCTTGCCAAAATAACCGCTCTCTCTCCTTGAAGCTGAGGTTCATCTGCTCTCTTGTAGTTGGTATATGAGAAACTGTCATGCATCACATGACTGTATTTAAAAATAATACATTTATAGCACTCCACTGCTGAAAGAAAGGGAGAGTGATTAAATTGTTGTTTCAACTTGACGTATTACCTTTTGCAATCAGCATCAAATGTTTCAGCAATTTTGAACTAGAAGTATGTAGGAATAATGAAGATAAGTGCCTAAAATGGATTTGTAACTTAGTTGCTGCAGTACAGCAGTCAGCAAAAGAGTTACAGTTTTATGATGAGTAAGGTACTCATGTCTTCCACTTCTTGAGTGTTAGTTTCTTGAATGGTACTAGAGACTTAGAGCTAGAATGCTAATTTTAGAAACTGATGTCTAAACCGAGTCTTTCAGAAAAATAGTGGTGACTTATAATAAAGACATCTTGATCCAAGAATTCTGACTTAATTCTTAATAAAATGTCTTGAGTGTTATTGAACCTCATTAGAATTGTTTAAGTCAACAGACACACTGTGACTGACTTGAGTGGAAAATGGATGTTCAGTTTGTGCAACACACTTGTTGCCTGAGAGAGCTGGAATGCCCCAGTTCTATGAGGGATTTCCTCTTTGTGGGGTAGTGTAACTTTTGAATATTTATAGCACATTTGTAACAAATCCAATTGCCTCTTCTAGATTTTGGAGTGGAGGTTTAGTTTTCTTCTAAGATCCAAGGTAAAGTGGTATGCTTACATTTCTGTAATATTTGCGTGTGATTGCTAAAGCTGTTCTGAGGTTTTTGGTCTGTGTTTCCAGTGCATAATGCATCTTGAAGATAGACTACAGGAGATGTATCTCAAAAGCAAAATGCTTTCAGAATATCTGCGAGGACATACGAGAGTGCATGTAAAAGAACTAGGAATTGTATTGGGGTGAGTATTGCAGGTATCAGTCTTAAGCAATGGCAAAAGCTGGGGCAGTTATTTTTCGTTTTCTTCTGAATGGTGACGTCTTGTCATGAGGACTTGCTCCACATTTAACACTCCTCTTTCATGTGCCTGATAAGGTGCAAAAATACTGAGCTATCTGAAAATCAGGAGGAGACATTTAAACAGCAACAACAAACTACTTGTCACTCTTAAATCTTCAGAATAAAGAGTTTGGATTTTAGTCATTAGGAAGTTATCCATGCATTCATATGCTTTCCCTTCTGTCATGATCTCTTTAATAAAAGCTTCATCTCAACAAATAATTCAGAATTTTTGGAAGGTTAGGTAATACATTTGTGTCTTGAGGGAAGAGAGGGTCTCAATAAGCAGATGTTGGAAAATAAAAAGGTGTCCTGCTTGGCAGCTGTCTTCTAATAGTAGTACTTGATAGGGTATAACCTTTAGGGATGCCTGCTGACAGCAGAAAAGGGGAAAGAAGTAAATAAAAATTCTCAAAATGTTTGTAGCACTGTAGATTAAATCTAATTTATGTTTTTCCAGACTGTTCAAGATTTCATACTCAGAAATGTAGCTGTAAATAGTGAAACCCTGAAATAAGCACTTTTCTCTGCATGTGTATATGTATTAAATATATACATACATCCTGGCCTCTGAGCAGCTTCACATTTGGAAGCTGACCATTGGGTGTGAGAGGTCCCTTGAACTGTTATTGAATCATAATTACTAATTCTAGCTTTTGGTCGTTTTTGGTAATAAAGTGCTACTATATAGTGAACTGAGTTACATTCAAAACCTGAAATACATAATCTTCCATAAGCTGATATTTAGTACTTTGTTAAACTGGGCTTTTTGGTGCCTACTCGCTGATAAGACTACAAGCTAAGGCTTATGGTTTAGCAAATAAATAAAAGGTTTTTTATTTAAACCACAAAGGATTATCTAGCACAGAATGTAATACTGCTATCTTTTGACTTAATGCTAGCACACTTCTTGGTTTTAAGCATTATTACCTACCTTTACTGGTAGTAAATTAGTATTGATTATAAATAATTAAACAATGACCTTAGTGATAGCAAAACACTTCAGTTTCTTGAAAGTGGATGAAAAGTATTATCTTGTGTTTCTCTTGTGAAAGTGACTGTATATTATTTTAAAGTCTGTCTCTTTTTTAATTTCTAGGATTGAATCCAATGACTTGCCTTTGTTGGCTGCTATAGCAAGTACTCATTCCCCATATGTTGCTCAAATACTCTTATAAATTAAATGCTCAGGATAGTCATTCCCTTAAAGTAAAATAAAGGAAATGGGAATGTTGAATGAAGAACAGAGGTGCCAAACACTGGTAAAGGAGCGCACTGATGAAAGCAGGTGATGACTGTACATTCTACCACCTTCTGATTCTGATTTCAGACTGATGTTTTATCAGAGGACTTCAGTTTACATAACATAAAAGGCATTCAGGTTTTTCTTACAATCTCACTTCTGGCTTAACATCAAGAGACTGCATCCTTGCATTTTATTTTTATTCAAAGGACAAAAGTTAACACTATGTGGCAGACTAGGTGCTGCCATCCAAAACGCTGCTCAAAACCATGAAGTACCAGTTAAAAGAACAAGTGGGCTAGAATGGATTTCATAATACTATGCTTGTGAGTGTGGTGTGGTGTGGTGCATGTTTCTTTGCTGGGGAGGAGGAGGAGCTGTAAACTCTGTATATAGCATTCCTATACACAAGTGTATTAGGTGGGACAAGATTTTCTTGCAGAGCATACGTGTGATTTTTGTATAGTAGAAATGACGGGCTCAGAACAAGGAACCTGGATTCAGCAGCCAAGTGTCATGTGGGAATGGAGGTGTGCTTGAGGTTAGTGTGACTTTTCTCTGTAAGGATAAGAGGTTGAGAGCTGTGGCTGCTTCTGTTTTAATGAGGAAGCATTCAAAGGGGCCCATGGCTACAAGTGGAATGGAATGGACTTCCAAGAGAGGGATTTTGTGGGAAAGCCTTATGGAACTTCTGCTACAAGTTTACATTTGTTGCCGATGCAACTTCAGTAACTCTTGATTTGCTGTATGACTGTAGTCCTGGGAACTAAACTTTTCTTGGTGTCATCAAGTATTACTAGCTCTGAGGAGTATGAATTTGAAAAACTTCTGAACGATGCCAGTGCTGTGAGCACGTGTCCGTGTGCACATACACCAAACAATTGGCACAAACTGAAGACAATCGTATTGGGGAAATACAAGACAACAAGCAACTCCCATCAAACCTTTAGTCGAATATATTACTCTTTTCCAGCTATGAATTGTCACTCTGAGTAGGCATAAAAGCGGAACATTGTTTGAAGTAAAATGAAATGTAGGGGGCAAGCCCCAATATTTGATATTTCTCTGAATGTTTGCCATTACCCTTTTTGATTCTACAGAAATCTTGAACTATCATCCAGGTGCCTTTCCTTAATAGGTTAACTGCTCTGACACCAGAAACTACTTCTCCACTAGTTGATACTGGCCTTTGGTGTTTCTAGAAAGCAAAATAAAATTTTGTATTTCACAGTTTTCACATGGTTGATTAAAATGAATGTAAAAAATACTTTTTTTGCATAAAGCACTGTTAAGCTGGATATGAAGCTGTGGACCAGACTGAAGAGAGAACAAAGGATCAAAACATTCTTAAATGGAAAACTCAGTGTTGGACTGTTCTGTTGTGAGCCACTGTGAATGCAGTGTCTGAGACTGTCATCTTGCAAGCAAATTGCTGGCACACAATTGCTTGAAAGTAGTGAATTCTAATAAGAAACTCCTGGTCACCAGTTGTGAGTTCTCTTTGTTGGTGGTTACAGATTTTTAACACTGAAGGGACACACTTTTATTAAAAGTGTTTTTATTTCCTATTACCTTGATGTTTGGACTTTTCTACAGTAAACTTTCAATGATTTGAAATATTGAAATGTGCTTATTGTGAATTGTTTAAATGTGATGGGGGTCTTGATTAACCTTGTGTTGCTTTTTGAGAGAAATGGGTAGACTGACCTACTGTGAAAAGAGGTTGTTTCCACGTGGAGGGATGCTTGATATTCTGATACAATGCTTCTAAAGCTATTCCTTCTATGCTGGTTTTCTGACCTGACATTCCAAATGTTCATTTTATTGCATTTTCCTACTTCTCCCTAGTATTTTATCTAAAAAGGCTAAAATCCTTCCAAGGTTCGGGTTTTCTCCTCCTGCTTATAGTTAAGCAAATTTTCATATCTTTGGTTTGTGAATCCTATCTGCTGGAAAGTAAACTTACCTCTGCATATGGCTTTTAGCAGATACCACTTTATATTTCACAAGGTTAAGACAAAGTAAGAACCATAGAGCAAGTCACGTATTCCTAAACTACCCTTTTAATGGAGAATTTGTGTGTGTGCGTGTGTAAGACTATGAAACTGCTTCCCTGAGTGTATATAGAGGTCCTCATGTACTTCTCTATTTCATGTCACTCTTAAATAGTAGCTGAGATCATTAAAACTCAGTCCAGTTCTTTTAAAGTATGTGGAGTTTTTATCTGATCAGACTCTGACTGACAGTTCTTCAAAGAAATATATGTTAACATAAAGATGTGCTTCTGTTATCACACAGTTGACTAAAGAAGACAGAGGTCAGCAAACATTCAGTGATTTCAAGATTAATACCATAATCAATAATACCTAATTTTACTGCATCAACTACTAAAAAAAAAAATTGTCTTTGAGCAAGACATCACTTAACTTTGTGGTGGCATGTGAACCGATGGTCAAAAGCACTTGTATTTTCTTCAGCCCAGGCTAAAACTTCATAGTTCTTGCTGCTTTCTCTAACATTTTGCTGCTCTTCAGAAATTACACGTTGAGCTATCTTATTCTCACAGTTTTAGTTTTGGGGGAAAGAAAATTAAAAATGAAAGCTCTTTATTACCTTTAAAAGGCTTTAGACTAATGAAAGCTAATTGCATATTTCCCCCTCCACCAAATGTACTACCTCAGTTGACAGGATTCCACTTTCTAGGGCTTTTTTTTTTGACTCGAAGTCTTTAACTTGTTTTTGGTAGCATCTTGATGTTTATGTAAATTGGTGTGGCATGACAGGGCAGTAAGTATTTACAGATGTGTTTTTTAGACATTTTTAGGGCATGTTTCTGGTTTTATTTTAATAAGATGAAAAGTGATATGAATGTACAGCTGTGTTGAAAATTGATAATGTAGCTTAATTTTCAAATATTCCAAAGTTGTTTTTATCAGTATTACGTAGGTTTTCTGTAAACTTAAATACATACTTTCTTGATTAGGTGGGAGTGCACAGTCTTTCCAAAATCCCACATAAATGCAGTTTGTGCACTGAAATTTAAAGAATGTATGCTGGTTTTGGGCAAGACTAAACGTAGGGGAGGAATGAACTGCTAAATTGTAGTATTTAATCTAAATTAATTCTTCAACCCCAAATTATACCAAGATTTAAACATTTTAATTTAAGTAGGTACTCTCTGAACTAATGTATATAACTTTCTTTTGCCCCCAAAACACTAATAAACATTTGTCCTGCAATTCACATTTCTGATGGTATTCTCCAGAATTATAGATTGATCTTCCCCACTCCCTGTTATATGCATTTTTACTCTTAAAGTCAAAAATTCTTTTCAAATACACCAAACTCTTGTATATAAGGTTTATGCAAAATGGTCACCCCCTCAAGGAGATAACTTCTACTTCAGTTAAAACATCCCAAATAAAAATCAAGTCTGAACTACTGAATAGAGTCTAGGCATTTTCTTTTTTTTTTCTTTTCTTCTTTTTTTTTTTTTTTCTTTTTTTTTTCTTTTTTTTT
>VZRZ01006927.1:994994-1015107 GCA_013398175.1 Climacteris rufus
TTTTTTTTTTTTTTTTTTTTTTTTTTTTTGGGGGGGGGGGTTTTGGTGGGGGGGGGGGGAATTTTGAGGTCAAATGAGCTAATTTGACATACATGGCAAGTTTTCCATAGTAGAAAAATGTGTGTTGCTATTGCATGTTTGGAGAACATAGGCTTTTTTAGGAATGACTGAATATCAATGTCAAACTGTATGTTTTTTTCTTATAGTTGTTTATGTATGCTATCATTTTGGTCTAATTCTTTGCGGCATTTGGTGCAATAAACTTTCTGGAATCAACAGAAGTGGTATTTGGTATCTTCCTTTTTAAAGTTTCTGAAATAGCTGTTAACTGTAGTAGCTGGGGTGTAGCAGTGCATTGACTATTAGATAACCCATTGGTAGAGTAAGTAATTGTTGCAAGAAGTGTCTCATGGGAAGGCTGCACAGAATTTGGAACCTGATTGAACACTGTTGTCATCTTTGGAAGCTTAACCCTGCTTACATGTAAACAAGAGCTCTTAGAGTATGAAAAATATATGGAAAACTAAGACAATGGCTGTTGGAATAGGTCCTGCAGAGGTTCCAAACACCTGTGTGGCTCGTACTTAGCTCTTTCCATAAGCATTTGAGTTACCTGAACAATGTGTTGCTATTAGGTAACATATACAATTTTTTAAATTGTTCAACCAAATAGGAATGAGTGACACCTTGTGCCTACTAAATTACAAAGTGGTTAGTGGATTTGACCTGAATTAGTTTGAAATAGAGGTCTTTGATTTCCATGACCTGACTTTCTGTTTGGTATTCTGAAGCTTATTGGAAAACCTTTATTTAGAAATAAAGACAGGTGAGATGATCGATTGTGTTGTGCTTCTTTTTGCAGGTCTGAGTTATAGCCTGATTTGTATGGTGTAAGCATTTCTTACTTGTAGACTGAAATGTTTGAGCTTTGCTTGTTGGTCAGGCTAACAAGGATTGGAAATAAGACAAAAACCCCTGGAATTTGGGCATCAAGGACTTAGTGAGGAGAAACCCAAATCACCCTGTGCAGTCTTTCCTCCTGTCATACCAGCTGCATCTGCAAGCTGCTTGTTCTGGGCCTTGCTCTCTTGTGCATTGACTCCCTTATAGCCAGGTGAAGTGTGTTTACAGGGAAAAAAAAAAAACCAAACCTGCTGCCAGGTTAACAAGTTGAATTTGGCTCAGAAGGGACAAGGGAAGAGATGGGACCCCTCAGCTTGAAACAGAAAAGGACTGAGATTGCTCCAGCCCCTTATATTTTTGATACATGTTCTTGGACTGTCTTGGTGATTTGTGCAGTTCAACCTGTTTTTCCACTCAGGCCTTGTAAGACTCCATGGAACTACTCTGCCCTGATTTCACCACTTCGAAAAAAAAATTGTAGTTAAATTGGTGATCATATCAGCTGGTTGAATTTCTTTCTAAAGGGCACTTAGCCAGTCTCTCTGAATCCAAATATTTGGGATGGTGGCAGTTAGGAACAGGGAGATGCAGAGGCTGGCAGATAAAATAGTCAAGGGGGGATGGTGGTGTAAGGGTAAGGGGGGAGACCTCCATTAGTGAATTCTTCAGTGTATGACTGAGAGGGAGACCAAGAAGCTTTTAGAACTGACAGCTGCAAAGAAGAAAGTGATACCTAGTTTGAGAATTTTTCAAATCTCTCAAGTCAGATTCCATGATTTGTTCAAAAGATGTGACTAGAAATAATACAAATGTTAATAGTGAACAAGTGACTGAACTGTTTTCCTGCTTGTGTAAGTAGCAAGGAGGATCACAGATCTGATGGAGGAGTTCTCATATGTAAAAATTATTTAAAGGCTACAGCTGTAAACATGAACTGTATCACGAAGTAACTAAGTCTTGTGCCAAAATTCTGCCAGTCTTTCTCCCTACTTTTCTCTCTAAATGAAAAGTTATGCAGCAAAGCTTTCTGCTGATCATCTATGCACCATGTTCTTTGGTTTTCTGTACTTACATGTTTGAAGAGATCAATAAGGACTAAACATATCCAAAACAGGATTTTGGATATAAAGGACATGCAGCCAAGTGGCAGATCATGAGACCATGACCTGTAAGGCTTCTGATCCATTGTAAAATTAGCTTAAGTGGACACATGCTAGTAATCCACATGCTGGAAAATTACTCTTATAATAGTTGCAGTCAGTTGTCTGTCTGGCACAATCCCAAAGCTAAAACAGTTTAAGCAGTACAGGCAGAGTAGCACTTTGTCTCGAAATCCTAAAGGTCAACATATGGCTGAAGGGCTTAGGAGTGACAGTCAAGCACTCAAAAATAAATATAATTCCATAAACTGGATTTTTTCCATTTGGAGCTACAAGAGAGATTCCAATGTGATCTCACAAAATGGTGTTTGAGAGAGAGCAGACTTCCCTGAGGAGTTACTTTGTTACCAAGGAATAAAGCTCCCACTCCTATGGGCAGAGAAATGTTTGTGGATGTGGAAATACAAAGTGATACTTAGTGAGGTCTTCCCAGGGTGGGTTTGTGTGTTCTGATAAGAGTGCCATAGGGTCAAGGGCTGGGATATTTTGGCTCACAAAAATGTTTTGCCTTCTATTAGATTGAACTCCAACCCTGCATGTAACAGAATTGTTTCAAGTATGTCCATAATGTTGCCATTTTAGCTCTGTTTTGCTACCTCATCTCTTTTTCTGTGGGCGAAATGAGCTGGGGAGTTTTCTTTTGTGTGTGTCACATAGATGTCTTAATTTTTCATTTTCTACAGTATTACATCACTTTTTTTTTTTTTTTTAATCTTCACAGGCCCCATTAGCTTCAAAATGGAAAAATCTCCTAAAATTGTTCACTTTAGCTGTGAAAAATATTGGGGTTTTGAATTGAACATATTTTGTTGTATTTAGTTGTGATTCTGTACAACATGCGACATTTTTGACCTTGAAACACAGTTGCTCTATAAGCAATGTGAAATTAAAAATCACATTTCCAAACCCTTCCATCAGCTCCTCCTGCCCTCTTTAAAGGACTGACTCATGTAAGGGCACTGCAGTCATAGTGCAAGTTCTGTAATAATTTAAAGGTTTGTTTCAAACACAGAAATTATACCTTAATTTTGCCAAAGCCAGGGGTGGACTGAGCTGTGCCACTACAGCTGGGGACATAAGTACCAGTGTTCCAGGTGAGTTTGTCAGGCCTGTGGTATTTAAACCATTTGTGTTAGACTGAGCCATGGCTGCACCCCAAAGACAGACAGCTGCCTCTCTTTTTCCATGTGCCATTTTCTTCCCACGAGAATGCAGTAGTCTCTCCTGTTGCTCAGTAGTGGGTAAACACCACAAGCAAAAGATGCAAAGCCCATTTGTAATGTTGCTAAATAAATTCTGAGACTCATAGGTAATTTGTTGGCTGTTGGGAGTGGCTGAAGGAGTAGCTGTGCATTATTATATGTTTGAATTAAATAAGCTCTGGTGGCTTCCCAAGTGCGAGTGACAATGCTCTTGATACACACGCAAGCTGGTAATTAGAGAATGCTCTCCCTGCCTTCACAAGGCTTCCTATCCTGAGCCTTGTGATGTTTAAACTACATTGCTGTGAAGGACCTAATCTAACTAGTTCATCTCTGGTTTCATACTAAACTTTACAGGGAAGCTGGTGTACCTCCACTCTGCCTTGCTTCACTTCAAATTAGTATTCTCTCTTTTCTTCTAAATATACAAAGCTCTTTCATCATGTCTAATTTTGTGGCCAGCAACTGTTCTGCCAGTCCTGAAAAAGCTGGTATGTGCTTTGCGATTAGTGCTGAGGAGCTTTCAGATCTTGGTCTAGTTGGAGAGCTAAGAGCTGAATGGTCCCACCCAGGAGGCAAAGCTCTTGAAGCAGAGTTCCTTAGGAATTGCTGTCCCAATGAATCCAAGCAGCCATCTGCACCTGCAGGTCACCTCATTGCGTGTTGCTAAGTGCCATTGTTTTCTTAACAATTGGGGATTGTGCTAAAAAGAACAAAGAAGTTAGTGGTCTGGGGTGAAGTCACTTCAGCATCTGCCTGCCCTTTGCCGTGTGACAGTTCCAATAGTTTGATGATGGTTGGCTGCCAAAGTGCACACTGCTGCCTTTCTTAGAGCTGTGACACAGAGGTGGGTTGCATTGTAGTTGAGGTTGAAATATGACTGTGAACTTTACATTGTGGTGGACTTGCTCTAGTTAAATGGAGTTTTACATACTCTGTGATGATGTATAGCACGGAGCATCCTGATAGCACAGCTTGTCAGTGGAGCACAGCACTTTTCAGCAGTGCTGAGATAATTTCTGGGTTTGCTAAACCTGTTTCTACTCACTCTGTAACATATCTTAATCTCGGTACCTTGCTGTGTTAACCACACTGATTAACCATTCCTAATTCTTGACTAAGCTGGGCTGGTGGCAGGTTAGGAATTTCCCCCTGTGTCTGTGGCTCATCATAAAATCAGCTCCTGCTTGTTTTCTCAGCATTCTGGTAATTACCGCTCTTCGTTACAGAAGGATGAGGCGATTGGCCAAAGGTTCGTGGGGATATGGTGTCAAAGGTTAGTATCTGATCTTCTGAGTCCTCAAATAATGCCTTCAGCACTGGACAGTCCTACTGGCCAAGCTGGGCTGGTGGGTTGCATACACCCCCCCTTTCCCTTCCTGGCAGTTGCTTTAAAGAGTCAGAGACATAGTGTCTGGCATTCAGACGTATCTTTTGTGAAAGAAAGAAAGAGAAAATGTGTGTTCATTCTTACATACTGTTTATAATTACAATTGTACCTATAAGGCTAGCTTAGCTAAAGCATCCACCACGTGGATGCTGCCAAATAAATGTATTTTGGTTTTCTGAACACCTGCTTCTTTGCTGTTATGCATCTTTATTTTTTGCTTGAGATGCATGACTTATGTGGGAAAAAGTAACTCATGACAAGCAGCTGAGCAACACTTAGGAAGAAATAGCAGGAGTCGGTAATCACCCAAGAGAAGCGCTAGTTTTCAGAAAAGTAAAGGCAGAAGTGAAAGATCAAAGTCTGAGTGAGTTTCTTGTTTGAGGCAGTGGGAAGGTGTTACAGGCAAGTGTGTAGTGTGTGGAACGTACAAGATGTTAACTTGCTGCTTCACAGAAACAGCTAGTTTTTACACATTGCCATGCAGGTATCTGTAATGATGCTGTGCTGTGGCAATGCAGCATGTTTATATCTGTCCATTTTAATATAGAGAATAGTGATATAATGCAGTTTTGGTTGGAAGTATGCATATGGGCTGAAATACTGTAACCAGTGTTATGCCTTTAAACTATGTGAAAGGATAGGAGCAGGAGGAAATATAAAAATGAGCAAAAAAGTAAAAAATGGGTCATAAATGCCATTTGATTCTGTACCACTCTCTGTTACAAGTTCCTGAATCAGTCCTGGTGCTGCTTATTTTAATCCATGTGGTGGGAATCCAAAGATGAAAAGCAGCCATGAACAGACAAGATGTGACTGTCATTCTCTAAAGGGATAAATTGCCATGGCAATCCTGGCTGTTGCTGTTGGGGAGCTGGCTGATTTTGGCCAGCTGCTGGGTAGCTGGAGATGGTGAATCTCCTTTGGGAGAAAATGTCTGTTGGATAATTAGACAAGCGTGCAAACTGTCTCCAAACAAAGGCCATTAAATGATTTCTTCCTGCTGCTTGAGATTAAGTAATGGCTCTTGTAAAAGTGAGTGCATGAGAGGCACCACGAGTTTCTGAAGGACAGCAAATGCCAAACTCAGTTGGAGCTTGAATTTTTGCCACATGTCAAGGGGAAAAAATGAAAGGTTTGACAGCAAGAGAAAGAGAAGGCTGGGTGCCTGGTATAGGAATAGTATTTATAGAATCCTGGAAGAGTTTGGGTTGGAAGGGCCCTTAAAAGGTCTTCTAGTTCAACCCCTCCCTGCAATAAGCAGAGGCATCTTCAACTACATCAGGTTGCTCTGGGCCAGTATTTTGATTTTTGTGTTCATGACAAGGATGAGGTTGGATCTCTCAGCTATCACCAAGTGCAGGTGCTCCTGCCAGCACAAGGGAAGTGGCTGCCGCAGGGAAGTGAACAGCAGGTCTGTCCCTTTCATTGTAGTCTGCTTAAAGCAGTGATTAAATGGGAATCTGGGGCAATGAGTTTCACATTAGTTAAGCCAGTCTGCTGCTGATCCCTTGTGTTTGCTTGTGGAAATATGTCCTTACCCACCTGCTTGCAGTAGGGGTCAGATGAGAGCTGCTACTGTGATGCCTTGAGAATCCATAGCCAGGTGTTGAAGATGAGAGGGAGAAGCACGACTCCGCCTTCCAGCATTGCCTACCCATTACTTCAGTGTAGCTGTACTGTGGAAACTGCCCCCTGAAGGTCTGGTGAAGTACCAGAGCTACAGCTGGCTATGATACCAAAACGTGTGTTTTGTGGGACTGGTGCCAATCCAATTCTCCTTTTCCCCAGCTGCAGCTAGTGTAAAAGCTGGTTTCATATTGCTTGCATAGCGCTAGACTGGCATTGAATAGCTCAGCTTTGCAAACCCTCTTGCTGTTCGTGGTATTTTCTATCAGACCTGATTGTTATTTTACCAGAGACTGTCTAAGGTAACCTATTGAAATATATCCTAATTGCTCCCTTCCTCATCACAGAAGCCCTCTATGAGAGTAGCTGTCGTTATTTCTGACCTTAATTCTAAGGTAAGAAGAGAAGTAACTCCTGGAAGATTGCAGAATATATTTGTTCTGTTTGCATTTTTTTTGACACTGCTCCCTAGCCATTACAGAGCATTGTCAGGGATGTGGGGCTGGCAGTGGGCCTCAGTGGGAGCAGGAGCCATTTCAGCCAAGTATCTCCCACAGCTGTGGAAGCTGCAGAAGGGCATTGTGTAGCTCTTGTTTCCTTCAAGAGTAGAGTCCCTGTTCTGTGAATTATGAGCACGATTGTCAGTGCTCCGAGCACCGGCAAGGGAAGCTGTTGATAAATGAGGTGCAGTAGCAGCAGCTGCAAAATCGCTGTCCTGCTGGCTGGGGAAAGGCAAAGTCATCAGAGAATTAAGATGAACTGCTAAGCATATTTTGCACTGGGAAGGCAGTTCTGTAGGAATTAAAATGAAAACAGTGCCATATAAAAGTTTTTCTAACTTCTGCTGGAGCTACAGCTGTTGTTCTTCAGGCCTAGTATTCCTTCATATAATGAACTGCCCCCACACAGCTTCTTCAAATGGGATCAAAAGGGTCAGCTGGAAAAATCTATAAAGAGGTGAAACAATTCAAAGAAGAATGCAAAGGCTTTAGAGCAACGACTGCTTGGAAATCAAGGTCAAATCATGCCTTAACAGCTAAGAGTACACCCAGGAGTTCCAACATCTTAAATCAGACCCTAATGGTCATGACCAGGTCGAAGACAAGAGCCCACGTGTCTTTTTAAACTTCTGTACTGAGCATGGAAAAGTGGCTGTGTGCCACCAACAGAGAGTAAGAAAATGCTGTCTTCCTCTTTCAAAGCTTTTTTTTGCTCCCATGTGATTGAGACTTCACACTAGCCATACTATAAAAAAAATCAGTAGGGAACACTAAAGTAGGAGTAACCACATGAGCTGTGCTATGTTTGGCACATCAAATTTGTTTTTCAAACATCTACTTCAGTGTCACTTGTTCTCAGTTGTTTTGGTCACATGTTTCTCCAGTTGAGGACTTGTGACTGCTCTAGTACTGTTTATACCTTTTGCAGTGTATTATTTCAGTTATACATGAAGTGAAGCAAACCTTTAGTTTTCGTGATTTACGTTGCAGCTAGCTTCCTTTGCCTGAGAGAACTTGAAGCTATTAAAACCTCGCCTTTTAACCAGCAGAAGAAATAGAGCTGCCTTCTGTGTTTCACTCCTGCTGGCACTCCATACTTTCTGGTGCAGTAAAAATTTGATTTAAAATTACCTGTAGATGTGACCAGCTACACAGTTGAACGTTGAAACACTAAAACTTTGAATTAACAGCATTTCTTACCATAGGTTTGACCTGTGCTATCCTCAGCAATGGCCCAAAGAAACTGGCAGAAGTTTGTTTTATTGAGAAGCTGACTTCTACCTGGTCAATGTAGGGTAGATTTAAGTAGATCTTTAAGACTAATTCTCTGTGGTCATGAGCGGAACTTTGAACCCTCAGCCTTGAAATCAAAACATGGGACTCTTCTAAACTAGCTCTTTTGAGGAGCCTGAACACAGCCTCTGTGTCAGGTAGGATATGGTTTCCTCCCATGAGTTGTGTTGGTGTCCGCAGGGCTGCAGGAGAGCTCTAGGCTTAGGCTTGGCCTTTCTCCCTCAGATCTAAAACCTGGGCTAGCAGCAATCAGTGCATGTTCGTTTGCCCCCAGATAAATCCCCCTCTTTTGCGTTGGTAGCGCTGCTCTCCCTTGGCGTGGGGAAAGGCAGCCCAGCTGCAGCCCAGGGGGTGGTGGCTGCCAGGAACATGTGAGCAGAGCACTGATTTACTCCTTTGACTTGACAGGCCTAGGCTCTTTCACCATCTTCGTCTGGCCAGGGACTGTGAAACCTCTTAGCACTCTGCAAAAATTCCTCAGCTCTAGTAATTTCTCTTCCCCAAAGGTATAATAAGGTGAAAAGCTGGCCCCTCAGCCAGTGGTTCGGTTCAGCTTCCATGAGGCTACAGGGCAGAGTATGTGGCTGATTCATTTCTCTTTCACAAGACTGCCTGTGCTGTGGTACAAGATGGTGTTATTCCCAGGGGCTGGTCTCACTGAGGTTAAATATGTGCCTTCCTTTGCCAAACTGCTTTCTGCAATTTCTACACATTTCACAAGAGGGTTGAGTTACTGGTGAGTAAAATTTACAACCAGAATCCTCAGGTCCTTTAGAAAACCAAAGAAGAGTTGGAAGGAATTATGTGTGTTTCAAAAATTAATTTTTTAGGTGTTCTGTTCATCTGTACTTGCAAGTGTAACCAATGATAATGTTGATGACTTTTTTTGAAAAATAAACTCTTTGCAGCTGAAAAATGTCATCAGTCCAACAAAACAAGCTAGGTTGTTCCATAAACTCCCTCCACTAACAGGCTGTGCTGTCTTACTCTGTGACAAATGTGCTCCATGCCACAGGGATGTCACAAGCCCGAGCCGATTGTGCTTATGGCTTCCAGCTGGGCTGCTGAGTGCTGGGAGACACTGTCAACCAAGCAGATCCTGAGTTCCATGGAAGCAGCATCCAAAACCTACCTCATTTGGAACATACCTAATATTTGGAACATACCTAATGCTTCCTGTCCCAAATCCATTATTAGTCAGGAAAACATTGACCTTGTCCCCTACACATCAAGCACGGTAGCCTTCTGGTCATTTTCTTGAGCTGATTGCTGCAGTTGGCTCAGCTTGGGTAGCCTTTCTGTAGGGACTCAGATAATAGTTGGTGTTCACTATTGCAGTTGAAACCTGTGTTATTGGAGAAGGTCTAATGTGAGACTGGCTGAGAGATAGGGGCCAAATTTAGGAAGAATTCTTGTTCTGATGAGAGGAGAAACCCCAGGGAGACATTTAATCACTGAAGATCGAGTGATATTAATGGTAAAGTTTTTTATCCTTTGTGTTAACCATGACATGTCATGCTGTGCAAAGTGCACTGATCAAGTTACTCTGTTCTCTTACTGGCCAGAATTCTTTCTTTGCTAACCCTACTCTCTTTATAGTACTTTTCTCCTCATGTTCATTTTGGCATATCTAAAATTACATGACCAGCTTTCCCAGGCAGGTACCTGCCCATGCTTATAAAGTTTCTGGAAGGCTACAAATGGGTTAGTTATCTCTTTCCCTTTACCATCTCAGAAGGGAAACTGCTGAGACAAGATCTTTCAGGAATGTAAATAACTCCCTTTGTCTATGCTACAAATGAAGAAAAAGAGATAAATGCCACCCATGGGGGCTCCTTTGGAGACTTTTCATGTCCAGCACTATTGCTTTGGTTCATGTGTTCCAAGCCAACGTTTTCATACCTGAATTAGGAAATTGGGGATTTAACTGATGAATATATGCATGTATTTTCAACAAATCACATATTTGTTAGAGGTTCATCTACAGTGCAAAGTTTAGGGATTGCTGGACTGCTTCTTCCTGGTCTGGAGACTGGACTGGAAGGCAGAAGAAGACCAACAGTAAAACCTGTTTTTTCAGGCAGCTTGATTTGAAGAGGGCAGCGTGCTCTGTGGCCTGTCTGTGACAGGTTGTACAGGGAAGCAGAGCTTAGCATATGTGTTTGTGTGCACGAGTTTTCAAGAATTCTGGCCCTTCGCTTGGGGATAATGCTCTTGACTCATATTTTACATTTCAGAGGGAATAATTACCAATGTTTATGCATTTTTTTCATTTGAGGTAGGTAATATAGAAACCATGGTGGCACATCCAGTTTCAGAAAAAAATTGCTTCAATTTAATGTTGATGAAAATCTGATGTTCCAACTTTGAGTCAATGCGTCATGTGTCAGGCTTTCAGCAGCATTAAGTTGCCAATACCTATAATAAAATCCTTATCCATCTGGCTCTCCTTACCCATAAAAACAACAGAAAAATCTCAGCTACCATCCAACCCTAAACCTGTTTTCTTACTGAACCAATCTGGATGTATCACATGCCATTTAAAAGCTCATATCAATAACAGAGCTATAATCTTTTGATCTTTTGTGCTTTTGTTTGAATATTTTGCCACTTACAGCACTAATTTTCTCTCAAGACTTGCCTTGAGTAAGAGAGCATCTATTATGATTTTTTTCCCAATTTGCATAGATAATTGATGTTTAAGCTGTTTGTAAGGGGAAAAAAAAAAANAGAGAGCATCTATTATGATTTTTTTCCCAATTTGCATAGATAATTGATGTTTAAGCTGTTTGTAAGGAAAAAAAAAAAAAAAAGCCTGTATGTAACTGATAGGATGAAGATTTTGTATCCACACAGCAGTTATTATGTAAGTGGACCAGAATTTCTACGTTGTTAACTCTTTGTTGATTATTTGGCATTCCTCTTGTGCTTTGCCCAGCACTCAGATCTGATTGTCTTTTAATGCTGTTACAGTAGGGATGTTTTATTTCATAGATAAATGAAATTAAAATAAAATTAAGATTTCAGAAGGCAGCATTTAAAGGTAGAATATGACAGGAATGAGAGCAAATGTTTTTCCCTGTTGGATTTTGTAGCTGTTAGCTAGACAACAGAGGCATGTTTGGGCTCAAGAGATTGTTCATTGCCAAATTCTGAAACACAGTGTGAAGAGAGGAGTGATTAAAGATCTCTTCAGTTCCCGCCTCTACCTCTCCAGCTTCTGCCTTTGTCCCCTCCTGCCTTGCAGCCTTTTTACCGATCCTCTGCTCCTGCTTTTGCTTTTGGGTTCTTCTGCTCCATCTTTTTCCATCATGGTCTATGGTGGCGTATGTGGCAAAAGCCACATCCCCACAGGCTCAAGACTGATGGGCACAGCCTGATGTTGCCACAATCTGAGTCATACTCTGCTCAGGGTGAGCTTTTTGGTTGCCCCCAGCGTCCCTTGTACCTTAGTTTACATGTTTCAGTTCATTGGTTGGTTGCTACATTACTTCATGTTCTGTAAAAGATTATGTTCTAGAAACTTTGTTAGAGTTTGGTTCTCTATTGGTTACATGCTAATCCTTGTACCCCCAATGGTTACTTTCCCCTGCTTGTATCCCTATAAATCCCCTGCTTTCCCTGAGTCTGAGCCTTTGGTTGCGGAAGCCTTCAGCTCTCTCGGATCCCTGCGCCGCCTCCCTGGACCCCAGACCCTCTCCTGCCTTCCCTACTGCCTTTCCCCGGGAAATAAAAGAGCTGGAAATCACACCAGGGCCCTTCTCTTGGGTCTTTGTCCTCGCCTGCACCCACACCATTGGCCGGGGGCTCTCTCTCTGACAGAGGAGCCAGCACTAAAAGAGCTGCCGGAGGACGCCCTGTGTTTGGGGAAGCTGCGAGCGGCAGCCCCCAGGAAACCAGGGTCACTCCCAGAAAAACTCTGAGTGGCCTCGAGCAGGCCCCCAGAGCCAGCGTTAATGGTCACCTTCTTTCACTTTGCATTATTTTCATACCTTCTCATCTTTAGACCTGTTCTGTCTTTTGCTTGTTCAAAGGACATGGAACACATGCATTATTGGGCGTATGCACTGAACTTAGGTGACAAATTCTTACACCTTCTGAGAATGGCAAACTGCTTGCCCCAAGCTGTAGGGCTTGGTCAGGTGGAAACTTCAAAAGCACAGCCTTCTCATGAAATTCTCAAGGAATTTCAGGTGTCCTTTATGGAGTTACTAGGTGTAAAAGCAACAAAACCCATTTCTTTTACTTGTTTTTTTTATAATATAGGAAAGGAAATGTACTTTTACATTGCCTGATTTCTGAGATAAAAGTGATCCATTAGAGCTGGATCTTTTAAAAATGAGACTGCCCATTCACCATCAAATTTAATAGAGTGGTTTCTTTGGAAAATATATGAATCATCAAAAAATAGTTCATTAAAAAGTAATCATAATTACAGGTGTTGCTGAGTAGTAATACTGACATACAGAAACCTGACTTCTTTTAAATATCATGCAGGACAAAAAAGAGAAGAACGAATATCACAGGCAGCACTACATTTCTCCTCATCTACCTGGACTGATGAGAATTCATCTTTTTGCTTGGGCCACCTTTTAAAAAGACAAAAAAATTAGCCAATACAATCAACAAAATTCTTCTCCTTCATTAACTAAGTGCCCAAGAGACAAATGGACAAAAAAGCTAGGTACCTCCATTCAAGAGGAGGTTGCGGATTAAATGATGCAATAAATTTACTTCTGGGCTAAAAGCGAATTTTTTTCTAGCATCAAAGTCACCTTTCAGATACATTGGAATCTTTACAGGCTGCAGGCTAAAATGATGGGAAATAGCATTTTAGAGCTATGGGTGAGATAGTGCAGAAGTGGTATGTATCTATGGTGCTGTTCTTCACTCTGTCATTGGAAACCAGCTGCTGTGACTGCAGTCATTCAGGTGGAGGGGAGAAACTCCCTGAAGTGGTGGGTTGTCTTTGAGTATTTAAAGTTTAGTATGAACTAGCTGGCTTCCAAGTAAATGCCATGGATTGCTGTGCACAATTAGGTAAACTGTTAAAATTCATAATTACAAAGATTATTGTTTTTCCCAAGGAGACTCTTAACAGTGCATTTCCCGTATGTTACCCACTTTACGGGACTGTATGTCTTGTTTCACATGTGCCTCATTTTAAATATTCAGTACTATGTATTTTTGATTTATAGCCAAATATTTCAGCATCTGAGAACATAGGTAAATAGTGTTTGCCTCATTCTTGTAAATAAGGCAGCTAGGGAATAGACAAGTCAAAGGTTTGTGATATGATATATTGGCATTTAAGCAAATGACTAGCAGTCTCCTCAAAACTGAAAGCATGACCTTTTGTGAAATGGCATTCCTTTATTGAACAAATGTGTTTTTAATGTATTCTGTTATAGCTGCTTGCTGTTGTGATTATACAAAATTGAACTGCCTTTTGCAACAGCAAAAACTACAGTGGGAACAAAGGGATTGACCTGGTTTTGACTCTTTATTCTCTTTTGTAAATGTGCAAAAGCATTTGTTGTAGCCTGTGCAAATCAGTTGCTGCAAATATTAAATCTCAACTTCGATGGTTTTGCTACAGGGCAGCCTGTAAGTCATGAGTTAGTGACAGGAGAAATGAGAGAAACTTGAGCTGCAATGTTTTAGTGATTTTTTTTTTTTTTTAAGTAGAAGCATTTAGTCAAGCCAAGTAAATCCCTACTCATTTGCTTGCAATTTTAACTCAGACAACAAACCAGCAGCAGCTGAGAACAGGTTATGTGGGTTCTTTGCAAAACCCCTTCATGAGAGACAACATTCTCTTTCCCTCAGCTGAAAGCTAAGGAAACAGAAGGTCAAATTTCTGCTTGTACTAAAGCCCCAGTTCTTGGTAGTCCTGCAGCAAGCACAGCATCAGCAATTGTAATTCCTGACATTCCCAACTTGGAGGAGGGGAGTGAGAAGGGTAGATGAAATCTGCTTAATTTAGACAAAAATGGAAGGCATGTTCATTGTTGAGAATCTATCAGCAGAGGGCACAGGCAAGAAAATAATTTTGATAGTTCATTGCTTAAAACACAAATACATTCTAGGTCTTGAACACGAAGAAAACCTTCAAGCTTTGGACGAGTGTGCAGCTAACAGTGTGGAGGTAGGAAAACTAACTTCTCCTTTGGAAGCAGCACTGTGTGCACTGAGACGTGACAGCTATGAGCTGGAACTGTCATTTACATCTCTGAATGTGTCCTTTTTCTGTGCCATTTTGCTGCTGCTCCCTTGAATAAATACAGCTCAGTATATAGGCAAAGCCCAGAAGAATACCATCCTAGCCTTATCACTTAGCCTTGCTTACATCTGTGGAGAAAGAAGCTGCTGAGAAAGTGCATGACTTCTTCATTACAAAGAACTGTGAGATGTTAATTACTGAGAAATTAATTATTCTTTTTTTGTCTCAAAGGAAAATACCAGAGAAAATATTCATTAACATTGGGAAGGGTAGAAGTTACTAATGTAACTTCTGGATTAAAAATTTGGGATAGGCTAGTCTATTAATACATGTGGAGAGAAACAGAAGGCCAGACAGACCCAGGAGGGGCTCTCTAAGGCATTTGTGACTTGAGATCCACTTAGGACATGCTTGGGTTGGTGGTTCCTGAGTCTGTTTATGAGGCTGTGTCTTCAGAACATGTCTGGCTTTGACAGATCCTTTCTCTTCCTCTTCCAGAGTTTATCCCTGGCCATCCAGGGAGCATCTCCATCATATGCAACTGTAAATGACCTCTGCATAGGGAGGCAACCTTTCTTACAGCAACCATATAATGGGATGCAGTTTGGCAGTTTTGTGTGTCTGATCCATGGTGCATCTGAAACTGAGCTTCTCTTGTTTTGTTGCCCTCTTATGTTTGTGTCTAAGTTAAACACTAAGGAGCAGTGCAGAAGGATGGTCTAGTGGTTAAATGTACTCAAGGAACAATATAGAACACAGAACCACTTCTGTCTCCACAACATGTATGGCCAAGGACAAATTATTTAAGCTCTCTGTGTCTCAGGGTTTTCCCATTCATAAGATGAGGATGGAAGGCCTCTCTGGGTGACTGAATGATTTAAGTGCTTTGATTCCCAGCAGAAAGAGATAGAGAAAAAAAAACCAACAAACTATTTCCAAATTAATAGTAAAATAGATAAAAATAGATAGCACATAATTATTCTGTCACTGGCTCTTCTCCACTCTGTCAGAGCAGTTCTGATTCTTAGTGAGAAAGAGGATGCCCTGCACATCACACAAGATATGCAGGGTCAAACAAGAGTCAATCTCCAGTCAATCTTTCTGTGACTACTCCAGTGAGCATTACACTGTTAATGGTGAATAGCAGAGAAATGGCATACTTACTCATTCTTATTTCACTTGCTGTAATGGGAAGTAATTCCCCTGAAGTCAATGGGATTGCAGTGGTGTAAGAGCTGTATTAATTTCTCTGCCCTCAGGCTGATGACAAAAATCGTATACAAACATACCATAGAAAAGACTTCAGAACAGGATAATATTCTGTAAATGATATCAACACAATATATTTAGCAGATGAGCATTTCAGAAGTAGGGGCCTGAGGAAGGCTTGCAGTCTGGCTGGTATACAGAGCTCTCACCATATTTTGCCTTTCCATCTCAGCACAGAGCTTCACCTCTTCTAAAATCAAGCTTCGTTCACCAGCCATCATCTACTGCCCAAAAAAGGTTCACAATAAAGCAAAAAAGTTCAATCTCTGTAAAAGATGGATGCGTAAGAGAGGTAGTTGGAAAAGGCCAGCCATGGTCTTTCTGGATACTCCAGCTTCATGCATAGTCTTGGAAAGCAGAACGAAAGTGGGAGGAAAAAGATGAAGGAGGCTGAGGAATCAGGGGGACAAAACTTGTTGCTGTAGCCGAGGGTAGCCCCCTTGTATGGCAAGCTCAAAGCACAAGGTCCAGCCCTGGCCTGTGACATTCCCCTCCCTGCAGCCACAGCCCTGTGTGGCAACATCCCACCATGCATCCTCTGGCTTCGATGCTGGCCCTGATGCCCCAGAGGCTGGAGGTCATTGAGCAATGGCTAGGGAACTAAGAAAGCAGGGTAAATGGAAGGTAAGAAACCAAAGAGCTGTTCAGCAACATGGGGGTACATAAGAATGAAATGGGGAAAAAATGCTTTTTTGCTTCAATAAAGTGATATGGGCCATTAGATCTGGCCTTGGGACAACGTGGGTGCAGTTATTCGGGGAAAGTGGGCTGAGAGGGTGCCGAAGCCACAGGTTGCTTTGGGCAGCCAGGACAATGCTTGTGTCAGGCAAGTGATGAAGAACAGGGAGTGCAGCAGGGCAGAGACCAGTAAGGAGATCATGAAAAAATGTGTGTGGCAGGTGCAGGACGACCTGGGGATTAGGCCCAGACAGCATGGATCCATGAAAACCAGATCCTAATTGACCAACTTGTTCTCCTTCTGTGGCAAGGTGACTAATTTGGTAGATGAGGGAAAGGCTGTGGGTGTAGTCTACCTGGGCTTTAGTAAAGCCTTTGACACTGTTTCTCCAGCATTCTCCTGGACAAACTGGCTGTTCATAGCTTGGATGGGTGCACTGTTCTCTGGGTTAAAAACTGGCTGGATGGCTGAGCCCAGAGACCGAATGGAGTTACGTCCAGCTGGCAGCCGGTCACCAGTGGGGTTCCTAAGGACTCAGTATTGGGGTCAGCCCTGTTTAATATCTTTATCAATTATCTGGACAAAGGGATCAAGTGTACCTTAAGTCAGTTCACAGATGACACGTAGTTGGGAGGGAGTGTTCATCTGACGGAGGGTTGGAAGGCTCTGCAGAGGGATCTGGACAGGCTGGATCAGTGGGCCAATGCCAATTGTGGTTCAACCATATGAGGTTCAACAAGGTGAAGTGCTGGGTCCTGCCCTTGGGTCACAACAGGGCTTGGGGCAGAGTGGCTGGAAAGTTGCTCAATGGAAAAGGACCTGGGGGGGCTGGTCAACAGCCAGATGAACATGAGCCAGTGTGTGCCAGGTAGCCAAGAAGGCCAATGGCATCCTGGCCTGGATCAGCAATCATGTGGCCAGCAGGATGAGGGCAGCGATCATCCCCCTGTACTCAGCACTGGTGAGGCTGCACCTCAAATCCTGTGTTAAGTTTTTGACCTCTCACTACAGGAAAGACATTGAGGTGCTGAAGTGTGTCCAGAGAAGGGCCATGAAAGGAAGCTATAGCAGCATGGGGCTTGGTCTCTTCTCCCAGGTAACAAGTGATAGGAGAAGAGGAAATGGCCTCAACTTGCACCAGGTGAGGTTTAGATTGAATATTAGGAAACATTTATTCACAGGAAGGATTGTTAAACATTGGAGCAGTCTGCCCAGGGAAGTGGTTGAGTCACCAACCCTCAGGTATTTAAAAGACATGGCACGTGGGGATGTGGTTTAGCAGTGGACTTGGCAGTGCTGGGTTAATGGTTGTACTTGGTGATTTTAAATGTCTTTTGCAGCTGAAGTAATTTTATGATTCTTCTGTGCTGTCGCTGCTTCAGTCCAATAGGATCTGCTTTGAGTCTGAAGGGATGGGAGGCTTGAGAGAGAGTTAGGAAGTCAGAGTTCACACCTCCCTTTCTTTGTGGCTGCATGGTCTTTTTTCATCTACAATAGAGGATTTGGGTACATTCTACACACTACTCACCTGATTAGCTCAAGGGGATTATATTAATGCAACTTTAAGCATAGGAGGTCTTAAATCAGCTTTAATTTTACAGGAACATAATAACTGCAGTGCTCTTTAGTATGTTTTTTTGTCTTTAAATTACTACAAGCATGTCCTTGGAGAAAGTTGCAGCAGTTTTAGTGCGAGAGCTGAGACTTTTGTGAGCTTTGTGATGGAAAACTCCATTTGCTGGTTTCACACCCTGGTCAGAAAAATCTGTTTTCACTTCTTAAGTTGGGCCCAGAGAGATCCACACAGTAAACTACAGTAAGAAACTGGTTATTCTGAGCAGTGGCCTTGGGAAGAATGGATGGCTTGCTCCACAGAGTTGAGGATGGAAGTTTCTCATTGGAAAGCTTCCAGGACAAGTACTAATGCTGGGCCAGGAGAGGGTGATTGAGAGATGGGGGAAGCATTTTTAAGGTATGCAGGGAATAAGTGGAGCAAGCCTAGGGAAGTGGTTGGGCTGGGGGATGGTCTCGTTGATGGATGCTTAAACAGCTACATCCCCAGTCCAAAATATCTCAGTTACTAAAAGCTGCCTACAACTTAGTTATTTTCTTTTTCCAACAAGGAAAATACTATGTCTTGTGGGAAGTCATGAGGATGACATACCCAAGAACATTGCATATTTGATCACTAATCATATAAAGTAAACGTCTTCTAAATATTTCCAGCAACATCTGTCCTAGTTTAACTACTGGTTTATGTTGCATTCCTGTATGGAATAATATCCCAGAAAGCAGAGTGTGTGTCACTGCCATCCATTACAAGAATAAAACTTGTGGGATTTTCCTGCCTATTGAAGCTCAATGCCCTTCAACCTTTAAGAAATGCTTTCTTCTCATTTTCCACTATTGCATAATCCTGGTGGTCCAAAAACTTCAGTGCTTGCCTGTGATCTTATGTACTTAATATTTGGCTTGAATAAAAAGGGAGCACAGTGAAACTAGACCAAACATCTTTGAACCAGTAGAAGAGATTAGCCTCGTACTCCAATGGAGAAAAAAACTAATCAATACATGACTTAACACTGAAAAAAGCAAACAATAGCAAAGAAGAATATGGACAGAATTCCCCCTATAGATGAGGCCACTGAGACAAGGCACATTTGTCCTATACCAGGATATATAGATTATATGTGCTATAATGGGAAGTAATGTATTAAGCAGATAGATGTGTTAGCATTTTGGAGGAAAATATTTCAATTTTACTGACAGGCACTGCCTTCTTGGTAGATGTGTTGTCTTTGCCAAAAGACTAACTTTTTTATACCAAAATTTACGATGCATCCTAATTCTAGGCAAAGGTGTGCGTATATATCACAACTGAAATAAATTTTCTTGGGTAAAACAACGAAAAAAATTTCTGTCATTGAAGAGATAACTTTTTTTAGAATAAGAAAAAAAAAAAAGAAAAACCTCTGGTGTTACTAGAGTAGTAGAACTCCAGCAATTTTATAAAGATCTGGATGTGAATTCTCTGTGACTTTGAATTACGTAGAAAAGTTTTTTGAGGCCATGAAATACTGACATTATACTGATCTTTTAACTACCTCTGAAACAAACAAGTTTTTCACTCCCAAGAAAAAGCAACCCAAAGAAATGCAAGCACCTTATATCTCTGTCAGTGCTGTAAAGAAACCAAGGTGTGTCATGTACCAGTTTTCCTATAGGGCTGTTCACCCCTCTTGTATCATCCCAGGAATGTCTCTGGTCCAAAACTGGGTATACTGTAAAATGAGAGTAGCTGAAATTGTGCAGAAAGAGAAAGGTTGTGAGGGAGAGGAAAACCCCATAATTTCACCATAAAGCAGATGTTTCATGTAAGATAGGGCCAATCTGTTTTACTGAGTTGTTGCCAGCTCACTCACTCCTGTGGCAGCAGTTCCTCTTGTCCATGCAAGTGGTAAGTCCTCCCACTATTGATCTATGGATTGGATAAGAGATTTTTAGCATTTCAGATCACTGGTGAGCATTTTGGCTCACTCACCGAAGCAAGAGAGAAACAAGAAGCTGACAGCTGTATGAGGCTGGTTTTCCCTATGTGGATTTTTACCCTTGGACAAGGTTGATTTGCTTGCTGTGTTGATTGTCTGTCCCATCAATGTAAATCCCCTCACTTCCCATTGAATCCAGTAACTTGGCAGTGGACTGCTAATATCCCAATTTCTCTTCCCTGTAAAGGATGTTGGACTCAGCTTTTGGAAACAGGAGTGAGACAAAAGGTAATGAGGAGTGGGACTGAAACAGCAAATACAGGTAGGCTTTTTTTTTTTTTTTTTGTAAAAAAAAAAGCTTGGGGGCAGGTCTTGAAAAA
>VZRZ01006927.1:1015159-1047470 GCA_013398175.1 Climacteris rufus
ACAGGTGGGTTTTTTTTTTTTTTTTTGGTAAAAAAAAAAGCTTGGGTGCAGACTCTGAAAATCAGAGATAGCAAGACTGACCTAAAGATACAGAGTTAGTTTCCATAGCAATGAGACCTATGAATTCTCAAAATATTCAAGTCTCTATTAGGCTAGAAGCTGATAAAAATAATTTGCTTACATAAGGGCATGCCAGTTCTCATCCAGCAAAGAGTTCACTTTTAAGCACATGAAGAAAATGGATCTCCATATGTACCTGAGTCTTTTATTTGCCTAGGAAAGAAACACTCTTGGTGTGAAAGAGAAAAGTGCCTTTATGTCCCTAAGGACAAAAAGCTGTCTCTTTTTCAACCCTGCCCCCCCCCCTTGCCCAGAACCTTTGCCTGTGCTTCCTGCTGTAGTTCTATCTTTATGTAGACTTTGGGTTTTCCCATGGGACAGATCAGTTCCTTTTCACCGAGAGCAAGAGGCAGCACTGAGCACTTCTTCCTCCAGCTTCCCCTATAGCTTGGCTGGGGGACACCTAGGACCCTCCACCTCATGATTTGAGTGAGATCAGATACACTTGCAAAGAAGGAGCACGCTTGGAAAACGGGTGTACTTATTGGGTAGGTACTCGCAGGAAATATCTTCATCCCTTCTTCCCGTCTCTCCAGCAAGGTCTAGGTGGAGTTACAAAGATGTGACTGATCATGCACTGCATTTCCTAACCACAGACCCTGCAGCATTCCAACTGGAATGGCGTGAAGGGAATGGGAAATCTCTGCCACGACACCACACAAAGCACTGATGTGGTTCACCAAGGAGGTGTGTCTGACCGCTCCGGTGCTGTCCCCAGCAAATGCCATATTGGTGTTCATTAATCTAACGTAAGCTGGAGGTAACTCGGAATGACATTGCAAGAGCAGGACTGCAGATTCAAAACACTTCTCCATTTCAAGTAGTTTTTGCTGTAAAAAGGCATAGGAAGGCACCAGTTAACATGCTTGAGTTGAATGCTTTTTTAACTGGTGGTAGAAAATCATATAATAGCTCGTGATGCTCATATCTGAGGACACCATCTTCCTTCAGAAAAATCTGAAATATGTTCCTTGTACTCATGCATTACAGCAAAGTCATTTAACTTAGAAATGCTTTTCACAAATTAGCACAGTTGCCAAGACTGAAGAGAATATGAAGAGAATCAGGACTGAAAGGGATGTCAGGGAAAACAAAAAGCCAGTGGTGAAAAATAATCCTCTGAATATTTCAGGCAGTTTCAGGGGGAAAAAAAAAAAGTGTTAATGACTCTCAGCATATCGGGAAGACCTAATTTAATTTTCTAGTAGTGCAACCTTTTGTGAGACACTCCATTAGCTAATTGAATGCATGTAATTTATTTGTTTCCAACTTGGGTGACTTTGTTTTCCTATCCACCTTCCTGTGGTGAAAAGCAAATAAAATCTTCCCCAACAGCAAATTGCTGTTCCTTTGTTCATCCATCAATTTAAACTAGGATTACTTTCCAAGTGCTTAATAAGGTGTATGTTTAAAGAATGCTTTATAAAAATGACAGAGCTGCAATGCTGCCTGGCAGTGCTGGCTGCCTTCCAGTGGTGGACTGAAGACTCCATGGGACCACAGATTTCAAGAAGGGATTTTTATGTTGTAGCTTGTCAACAGGCTACAAGAGTCTCAACAACGCACTACTACAATAAGCACAATAAGCGGTAAGTTGACAATGACTTCCTCTTCCCAGCACATGAGAAAGCATACCCGTGCCATAGTTTAGAGAGCGATTGTAGCTTTTGAAGACCAGCTGGTCCATCTGTTCCTAGTGCTGCTGCTACTACCCGCAAGGTGGAGTTCAGCTTGGAGGAGCTGCTCAGGCTTTTTCAGGGGCCTGTCTCTCACACCCAGCTGAGCCCCTGACACTTCTGGTGCTACCTCTGCTGTTCTGGGGTGTACAGACATTTCTCATGGGCATTTCTCATTTTTCCAGTGAAGGTCACTGTCTTGCATACATTAATATACTGTATTTCCCAATGGTTATTTTGGGGGGAAGGTGAGAAGATACAATGAAATTCCTTGGGCAGTCCTTCTCCATAAATGCCCGTAGTTCTTCTCACAGCTGTGTTTTACCTAGAGTGTGAATACCTCAGCAATCAAAGCTTCTGGTTATGGTGAACCTCTTACACTCATATATTGCTGGTACAGTGTAAGTTCTTTGCACACGCATAACTTGGTGGAGGAGGTCTGCCAGTCTCATAAGGCCTTTTTCTACTACCACCCTCCAATTTCTGTAATGCATCCCTACCTGCACATGATTATTAGTTTATAAACATGAGATTTCTTTCAAGATGCCTTAATCAAAATAACTGGCAAAATTAATTCTCACTAAAAAAGGAAATGGGGTTCTGTGAAACAGGACTCTCTCTTCAAAAGGGATTGGTTATTCTTTAGAGAGCTCTTGCTTATAATGTATTGTAATTTAGCTCTGGAATACTTCTATGGATTTATGACAAAATATCAGCTAAATGCTTTATTCACAATGTTTTTCTGCAGAGTGGGTGCCAGTGGTAGGATTGCCTTAGAATTGTTGAACTTCAAAGTCAAGTATGCCAGTAATTTGCCCTTTCCAGGAATTTTCAAATAAGTTCCTCATAGGGCACTAATTAGAGCAAAAGTTAAAAAATTATTAAGTGGTTACCATGAACTTTGGTACCAATGTGTTACTTCATCTTTAGCAGCCTGTTGAATCGGTATGCTCTGCCAAAGAGAAACAGAAATGTGGTACAATGTTAAGCTTAACACGTGTGACACTTTCAAATAATACTGGAAAAGAAGACTAGGTCCATTTCCACCTGGAAGATTTAGGTGGAGATATGACAATGAAACTAGAGAATGTGAAAAGGACAATCACTGCTTGCTTCTACATTGTGCAAGTGTTCCAGAGACAGTGGGCTTGGCAGTGGATTAATCCATTTAAATCTTGAAAAAAAATATTGAAAGAGGTAATTAAGTACCACTTAGAGAAATGTCTTCCTGCAGAGTTTTTAAGCAGAGGAAGAGTAGCTGAAAAAGTAAGGGATTATTTAAAATGCATCTAAAGGTCACAAATGGAAAACAGAAAAGGGATAAGATCCAAAGTCCATGATGGACTGTACCTCTGAGGTCATAGGACACAAATACAGGCAGGATAGCAAGTATTACTGTAAATAAGTCAAGCTTCAATTTTCAGCAATAAGCTGTTTTTTAAACTTAACTTACTTGAGGGAGATAACCACATGTATTACATTTATCTTGGGCAAAGAAGCAGCAGCACAATGTATGTGTTTGTCAGCAACACTCCAAGTAGTCTTTTGAATTTGAATTTCTGTCATGCTTATCTGCAGGCAGGACTTTGACCATATGTTGGTAAGAGAATTGCTACAAATAGCTAAATCAGGAGCTCAACAGAACATGGTAGCTTAATTGTTCGCCCTGAGTTCTCTTTCTTCGTTTTACTTGCTCAGTGTAATTGTTCAGGTCCTGTGCAATCAAACAACACGTCAGACATAGTTTAAGCAGTGACAATTGATCAAGCAATTTCTTTTTCCTTGGCCCACAGAACTCAAGTAACTTCTGAGTTGCCCAAACTGTACTTAGACCAGTAGCTGGATAAAGGCTTTAAACTGGCCCATGTCCTCCAGTTTGTCTCTCCATTCACAGCTGTTCTTCCCTTCATCCCTGCTACTCTTCTTTCTCTATGTTTTCCTTAGGACAGTACTAAAACAATTGCACATATCTGGTGACTTCTTTCAACTGCTGAAGAATTTATACATGAACTTATAAAAATAAGCATCCCTGTTCCCAGCTGAATTCTAAAACAAGATCCATTTGTGGATCAATGAATGGCTAACAAGTCTGAGCATCAGACAATAACTGCACCAAGGGAAAATTGGATTTCTCTCCTGCAGGTGTCATAGCCCAGTTACAAACATTATGGGGAGACAGTTGGGTAGACATTGCTGCTTGGATTCAGGCACAAAGATGGAGATGCTCACTCAGATGGAGACAAACTTGCCAGCACTCCTGTGGCTGTCACAGCAAGCCACAGCACAGAAGGGGACACAGACCCTTTTTCCTGTGCTAGGCACAGAAGGCTGGGTCCCTCACAGCAGCCCCCTGAGCTGTGTCAGCTGACATACTCGGAGACAGCATGGCAGCCTTCACTGGGACATCAATTGCAGCAATCAGTAAGAGTTACATTTTTTGGTGGGTGGTTTTTGTTGGGCTTTTTTTTTTTTAAACCCTGATTTTGAGGGATAAGGGGAGCTTATAGCAATTCTCTTTCTCTGACGTGTCAGAAGAAATAAACCAAAGTTGTTCTGTGGTTTTCTCTAGCAGACATGAACAATTCGCTGTACAAACTCTAGTAAAAGGAACAACAGCAAATTACTCTTAAAAATTTAGTTGGTTTTGATTCCACTGTACCATTTACACAAAAGGGAGATGATTCCTGATTTGGGGGGAGTTTAAGTTCCCAGGTCACTTCTGCCTACTCAGCTCAAATACAGTTCCAGTGATCTTATCTACCTTTTCTGTATCAGCTGTGTGCGTTCAGGCTCAAGTTCACAGAGTCAAGTGCTTCAAATCAGCTGAATCCATCGTGACTTCAGTGTCAAAAGCTCAAGTCCCACCTACCCCACACATGCCTTTCCTTGTCTGGACAGGCAGCCTGACTTTCTAGGAAGTGCAAGCAACACCAAGAACTGGGGGATTTGGGTTAAGCGTGAGGACAAAGCTGACATGACAGAGCAATTAGATGATCAGCTTCTGAAATCAGTGGCTATTAAACATCTGCAGCCCAGACAGCATGGTCATTGGCATGTAGCAGTGTTAATGGTGAGGGTCTATCAGCTGAACCAGCAGCTCCTTGCTCCAAAGACAGGCAGTATTTGGGAAGAGCAGACAATCTGCCTTCAGCTCCTCTGCCTCATCATGGCCATTAAGTGTGGCAGGGCAGGTGAGGTTGTCCTCTGGGTTGGATTTGGATCATGGGTCACAGTGCAGAGCTTTCTGTGTCAGGACAGGGCTTATCTCCACGGATGCATTTGGATCGTTACCATTTGATGAAAGCTTAATCAAATTGGCATTTTAAGGGTTTTTGTTTTTATGGCCTTAGCTGTCATGGAAACAAGCTCAATTAAGAAATAATAAACCAGAGTAAAAGCAAAAAAAGGGGCAAAAGAACCGATTTCATCAGTAACTTAGGAAACGTTGCTCCTTGGGTCTAGAGTGGGGTTTGTCAAGAGCAAGGCTGAGGAAGACAACTGCAATTGAGAGCAAATAAACTCTGCACACATTGCTGACCAGCAGACACGGTCAGACCCACACTGTGCAGCCTGTTCAGGTTTAAATATGCTCAGTCCAGAGATGCAAACTTTGTGTTGAAGTCCATTATTGTATTAAAATTAAAATGAAGTGTGACTTTTGCTAACATCTACCATTTTTCTTGCTCTCAGTAAGCACTTATACAGACCTACAAATGTGGATGGCACTTCACTGACCAGGGAAATTGCTTCCCTGCAGCAATTGCTCAACGTCGAGGGGTGGAGAGTGAGGGCAAGAGCTTCTTGTGTTAAGATTGCATAGCATGAAAGCTTTGGAGGTGGGGGTGCATAGCCTGTCTGCACTATGTTGATTTTCACTCTAACTATTTCAGAATAGGGTTGGGTGGTTATTTTTATGGTTTGTTGTTGTTGTTGGTTTTTTTTGTTTTTTTTTGTTTTTAATTTACGGAAAACAGCTCGTACTATTTTAGTTCAATTTTGCAAAATGTTCAAATGGAGAAAAAACATGTTTTAAAAACAGATTCTAAATGTCTTTTTTCTTTTCTTGTTCCTGTTTTAAAGAAAAGGAGTGTCTTTGGTTTTCCAGTCCTAGAAAAATACTGTTGTTTTATTTTATGCAAAATATTTTCTCTCCCGTGTTTTCAAATTGATTGGCCAAATACAAATAACAGGTTCTTTCATCCTTGTTTGTGCAGACAAAGAGACTGTCATGTCTCTCTGTCATTTTAACTAAGGAATTTTATTTACATTTGTTCAAACGTATTCTTGTCTGTCTTCTATCAGAAGAGCTACTTTATTCTCTATTGTGTAAATTTCACCGCACTACAAAATAATATTTATGTCTCTACAAAGACATTATTTAAAGCATCATCCAGAGAAATGATACTCAAGAAACCAAAAGCATTTGTCTAGAGAGAGAGTGCATTTGTTTGGTGCAATCAAGGAGACAAATAAGGGTTGCAAAGTGTCATCTCTATGGTGACAGAATTAAGGCCCTTGTTCAGCATGCAATGTGCTTTCACTTTCAAAAATTTGGGGGTGTTAACCCTGGCAGAAGCCCTGTGAGTTAAGAATTACCACTTAGTACAATATGTTTGAAAGCATAATTAGTCTGGGTGTCTTAAGCATTCTTGGTTAGAATATCTCAATAGTGTATCTGTGGTGTAAAGGAGAGTAAATAAAAGCACTGTGGTTTATCTTAAAATTTGTTAAGGTTCAAGTGATAAATCATGAACTAAAAGTTTTATTTCTCTAATGAATTGTTCTAAAAGCTATTTAACTTCACTAAGCAGCTTAAACTGTTTATATTTTAATCTCTGTTGAGAGCAATATCTGCAGATCAAAAATGAGAGTAGTGAAATTTGTTGATGCTTAGATATTTAAGAGAGAGACCTGGAATCTATGCCTGCTATTGATTTTACATGAAAAAAATGGTTCAGATCCATTTTAGTACCAGAAAAAGCCCACTTAGAAGTACAAAGTAGGCCATAAAATCTATAGACTGCAAAAAAGAAATCCCAGTGAATACTGAGAGTTCATTTATGAATAGATAGCTGATAATGGAAAAAACCCTGTACTGGTATGCTAAATTTAACTGCCCTTTGCTGCAGAGGGGGCAGAGGGCAAGGCAGAAGGGTCTCTGGTAACCTAGGCAGAGCTCAGCTTTTGCTGGCTTCTCTCATGGCCAGAGCTGCAGAATGTGTCAGGCTGTGGTAGCACATTTTGTGTAGCAGCTTCTCCTGTAAATGAGAGAGGTCTTACATCTCCTTCTTCTGCTACTGAAATCCAGACTGTGTGCTGGCACATGGCAGTGTCCCTGGGATGTACCTACTCACATTAGACAAGCCTTTCCCAAATGACTACTGCTTCCTGAGACACATAGCTCTGCACAAGGGTACCAAATTGCCCCTTAGTACTCTACATTGCTGCTTTTTTGGTAAGAACAAAAAGAATTCCGGTGCACATTGTTAAGCTCAGAGAAGCAATATCACAAATACAGTGCATAGGTCTAACACACATACACCTATACACGGGGATTATTCACATGTGCAATATATACGAGAGAACCCTTATTTGTGTTTTCGTAAGTTTGGACTCACACCAGATTCACTTCAGCAGAAACTGTTTGTACTGGCAGGATATATTGGCCAATACAGCATGGACCATACGTCCATACAGACTTTTCAGGGAAATTATCAGTGAAGATTCAGAGTTTGACCTAGAAAGACAGTGTACAGCAGAAATGCAAAACAGGTGTACTCAGGGATCAAAGGAGGTTTCAGAGGGTCTGCATGATGCTGACTTTTGTCTCCCTGAATCACATTAAGTCACAAAGAAAGATCAGCCCCTAGAAATTAAAGATTTATCGGTTTTGTACCAGATATCAGTTCCTTTCAGAGAGGTCTGGTACAGTTAAGCTTCTTATTTTCAATGGCTAGTTAGCTCATATAGCTCCATCAGCTTATTACACTTCCTGCAGTTCTTTCTTACTGTTCTACTGAATATTTTCCTTTGCTTGTGAATAGCTGTGAGCAGGGGAAAACAAATGGGGAGAGTTTCTTCTCTTCCTCTTCTCTGCATCCAGTGGAAAGATCAAATAGCAAAGTCTGCCCCTCTGTCTTGCTTTTCCTTTCCCTGAGAAGAATAGGGGAAGGGGTAATTTCTTGTGTGTTTGGGAAGAGAACACCAGATCCTCCTATGGCTGGTCTTTTCTATTTGAGGGGACTCTCATTTAGCTACAAATTCAGTTTATCCCTACAAATTTCCTTCAAAGGTCTTCAAGAAACATGAAAGGCCCCTTAAGCTCAAAAGCTGGCTAAGAGGGAGCTGTAAGAAGTCAAGGCAAATTTTATAACCACAGAAAACTCAGACTGAAACCAGGCTCTTCCAGGTTTGTACATACACTTAACCCTGCTCACTTGGTCCATGGAGCACGGGTCCTCACTTCCAAATTCCCTCCTAATCTTTCACCAACTTCCTGGATTACAGCAAAAGCTACACAATGTCCTTTAATTCCCCAAAATTATTTTTCTTTCCTTTATTCAGGAACCTGTACATCTGCTGTTCCAATCATTTTTCTAATCCCAATTGCACCACAGTTTTCCATTTCCCAAGATTTCTTATTTCTACCTACTTTTCCTAGCAGTCTCACTCTGTCCTGCAGGAAGCAGGCTCATTTGCTCCTAGGAGGACCAATTTCCCTTCCCCTCGCTGTGTCCACTTAATAAATTTCAACATGGTGTAGAATAGGCAAAACCTATGAATAACTTACATACTTCTTCTCTTTTGGTGTTTTAAGAAGGATATACTTGGAGGGATATAAAGTGTTTAATGTAGACATTCTGCAGCATGTTGTAAGAGCACCTTAACTATTGAAAAAGCTTGTTTTAGGAAAAAAACATCATAGTATATTTTCATACATCCCTAAATAAATCAAAATCCTAACCTATTTTAGGCTTCTGAAACTACTGTGCTATAAACATAACAAAGTTAAATATAGCCATAACATCACATGTGAATTTGTATATGTATGTGTAAGAAAAAATGAGATGTATATCATATCTACATATATACATACATACATATATATATATATANACATACATATATATATATATATATATATATATATATAAATTACTTCAGGAACCAAGCCATAATACTTTTTATTATAAGCTATCACAAATATGAATTCAGCTGTAACCAGATGTGTAAGAGGTTCGAAATAGAGACTAGAACAAGCAGAAAGGGAAACAAATTTGGGTGTCTGAAGCTTGTTCTCTACTTCTGCACCCCATGTTCCGCATGAGGCTGACTGACAAGCAGGTTTGCATAATTACCAGGGTCTGTAAGCATCTATGAGCATACTGACCCTGTGGGATTCTGGTCACAAAGAGGCTGCAAACCTAATGCTTTGTGTGTCTCTGCAGTGTTTGGGAATCATCCAGGAGGGATCACTTTATGGCTCATATCACATTAGACCTCACTCCCTCAAACAGCTCCTGCTGCATCTGTCTGCTCTAGTCATGTGGGAAAATGCAGCCCACAGCCACTCAGCCCCCTTGCAAACATTGCATTATGCTAGGTAGCTTGCTTCAGTTTTCAATCTATCTAGCTGTGTTGTCTCTTGTTCCTTCCTTACTCCGTGCTTAATCTGGGCCCTAAAGATGATTGAGAATGAAACTGCAAAGAAGAGCAAAACCTTTTTTCTGTCTTCTGCAGCTCAGGTGATTTCATAGACAAAGTCTTTCTCACCTTAATCTGTGCTCCACTCTAGAGATGTTTGCTGGTGAAATCGCTGTTTCCTCACACACCACCCAATTTTGCCGGGGTAGTGATGTCTTCCAGGGAATACATGTGACGGGTGGGGGCTGGGCACCACAAATTGTTGGCAGTGCTAGTGCTGCCTGTCGTTGGAGATGTCATTCCTGTGGAGGGAGTATGTTCAGGCTTCCTTGTTCTGTAACACTGTATGGCATCTGGGCCTATGGACAGAAAAGTCAGAGAAACTCAGCATTTAGGTTATTTTTGCTGCTAACCTATTTCAGCATGCTTTGCTTTCTTTTACTTATAAAGCAACAATTTTATATAGCTGTTCCACTTTGCAAGAACATTGTACTTGTTATACCTTTTGTTAGAGTGTGTCTCCAGCAGTGGTGGTCACAAAACCCCTTTTCCTGCTCAAAAAATCTGACTGTTGAAAAACGCTGACATGAAACAAAATTAGTCTCTTAGTAAAAAGCAATTTTTGTCATTTTTGATTGGGTGCCTACCTGTTAAAATGGTGCTTTCAGTTTTATTTATATAAATATGTTCAGAAAATTAATATGTATTGGTCAAAGATATGAATTTAAAGTGGTTTTGGTTTACCAAATTAGATATTATGATTTTATTCTAATCCAGAATTAAAATGGCTTTAATTCAATTTAATTTATCTCAATGTCAATTTAAAATATTGAATACAAAGTCACTTTGAATAACAAAAGCCCAGCGATTTTATGAGACTTTTTGTGTCATCCAGAGATGTGTCCACAAGGAATTTGACTGCTGAGTTATGAAAAGGTCTGAATTTAAGGAATGAAAAGCTGTTCTGGCTGCTTAAGGTGCACACCCAGAAGGCACAGTATAAGAAAAGCAAAATGAAGCCTTTCTCCCCATTTCTGGTGGAACACCTGTCTGGAAAACCTCACAAGTCCCGTCCAGCCTGTGTACCTGAGTTTTCTTTGGTAACAATATAGGAGGCTGGAGGGTAAGGTACAGAGGTGACCTCAGAGTTTTACTCCTACTCAGGTTCACCAGCAGGCTCCACAGCACTGCTTCGTGGTCAGCAAAGCACAGGCAATGGCATCTTTGCAAGGAGTCCTGTGCTCTTATGGTCTGTACGGACTAAGTATAAGTAAATCAAGTCTTTAGCAACACAGAGAGCTCGAAACTTAACCTGAAGGCTGGTGATTGCAAGCTGTGTCTCTGCCCTGTGCAGACAGGACAAGAGTGTTGTGGGAACTCATAAATCACCAAAATCTCTGTAGCATCAATTTACAACCTGAGATTAGTACTGATATTTTTACTGCCGAAACTGAGGACTGTCAGAGCTTGACAGCATATGAAGGCAGATTTTTGTCTTATGGTTATTACAAAGCACTTGGATAATATCTTCAAAAGAGAAATCCCAAATTTAGTATGACCACGTTGTTTACATCATGATTGTCTGAGAGGCACAGCCTTGTTACTGTTCCCATTATCACCTCTGTAACTGGGACTTTATAATGATTCAGCCTTTGGATATAATTTAGCGAGACAAACCCCACACAGGTTTCCAGCTGAGGAGGAAATATTTGTCATCCATGTTTGTGACAAAAAATGTAAAGTTCTAGAAATATTGCAGCATTATAGTGGAAGGCAGGTCTTTCCTTGGACAACAACCAGAGTTCCTTCTGCACTGCCCTAAAGCTTTATCACACAGAGAGATTGTAAAGCACAGTGTGGGTTCAGGCCTCTGAAAAAAGCCACAAGACATGTTTTTAGTTAAAAGGAAAAACCATTAGAAGCGTGCTGACAAAGTCTCTTACTGGAGCAGCAGCTGATGGTGCTGGACGACTTCATTGTTGCTATAGATTTAAATTAATTCCCTGCTGGTCTACTGATATTTATGCTACTGCTTTATGTAGTAGAGCTGTATTGATCCAGTCTGAGGTTGGAAAAAAAATCATCCTCCAAACTATCATAGTTATCACAAAATAAAACAAAAGTGCAAAACAGGAGGGTGAGATTTCACATGGAGCTGCTCTTTAAAATGGGTGAAGCAAAATAAGAACAGATAGGAACTTATTTTGTGAAATATTTTGGGAGTTTTTTCAGAATAGTTTCTAAGTTTCTCACTTAATCATACTGAATTTTCAAGTATGAATAATACTTGACTCCTATTCCTAGGCAAGGGCTTAATTTCCAAGCCATATGTTTTCTCATGGTGCATATTAACTGAAAATAGATCACTATGTGCAGTGACAATTGAAACAAAGATCACTCCAGTACAGTTCAAAGTCAGATCAACCTTTCAGTAAAGGCTGACAATTTTGCTTTGACTATGTTGCATTAACAGGGAAGGACACTTTTTAGAACTGGATTTGGTCCTATTCAGCACGGGGCTAAAATTTAAGTATGGGTAGTTCATGCAATGCTTCCTTTAACGTCATGTCCATATTTCCAACATCCTGTAATCAGCAGCTGAGCTCTGCGGAGCAGGTACTACCTTAGCTCATTTCTCTGAATTAGTAGCTGATGCACAGTGTGGTTGCAAGGCCTCTTCATTAAGGGGTCCTGCTAATTTATAGCATTTTTCACTGTTATTCAGAGATGTGGGCAAATGTTCCTAAGATTGTTTCACTAATCCAGTTTACAGCACAGCCTCTAAACAGTCGCATTGGCACAAGTGCAGACGCAGTGAACTGTGCTATAGGTGCAATAATAAAAAGCAGGAACCTCTAAAACCAACTTTGATGCCAGAGAAAATACATCTTGGATTTGTGTCCTGATTTTTTCATCAGGTTTATTATTTTCAGCTCCATAGTCTGCAGTGTTCTGTAACTGTACATTTCCCTTTTCAGAGAAGAATCCACACTAATTACGTGTGTTATTTTTCTGTCTGGGCTTCAGAAGAAACGACGTATTAGAATAATTGGTAGAAACTGAATTGTAATTTAATAGAAAGCCAAACAGTCTCTCCATGCTTCCCACTGTGTGATTGCCATTCTGTAAGGAATGCCCTCATGTTTGTCATACAAAAAGCAAAATTTAGACTTTTGTTCCTCCTTGTAGAAGGAAGGGAAAGGGTAAACATAAGAAATCAATTATAAATGTTCCATTAATAAGGATGAAGATAGAATATATCTGTCACTGGGAAAAACCCTGGCTTGATTCCCAAGGGACTGAGTGCCTCTCAACAGTTTTGGCTTAGCAAAGGCGTTTGAGGGAGCTATTCTTGGTCAGATAAAGAGAGGTAATGCTGGCAGCTCACGCACTGTGCAGACTTGAAATCTCTGCAGTATACTCCCTAGCTTGGTCCAGATGCACTGATTCTCTAGGCACAGTGAAGGACATATTTATTTGATCAAGCTTTTGGAGAAAGCTGTGGGTGTATTCCCAGAATGATGAATGGGGAAAAAGATGATAGTGAGAATGACAATTATTTCAATAACACTGAGACTGGTTTTCCTTTTGTTTAGCTGTTACTCCTGAAATATTAATTATAAGCTAGGACATTAGATTTTATTTATACTAATGTAAATAAATAATCAAATAAATTCCAGCAGTCTTATTCCCCAGTAAGCACATATGCTAGTAGCGCATATTTAAAAGCACAGAACGAAATCATTGCTAAATACAGAATCATTGCTTGAATTTACAACACCCTTTAGGGAATCTCCTACTCCCTCAACAACAACAGAAATAGTTCATTCTACTGTCCAAAGAGTAACTTCCAGATGGCATTAATCTGATCAGTTGAAGTTGGTGGTAAGGATCGCTACTTGTGGTGAATATGGTTGTGCATATTTTGTGTAAATTTTCAGAGAATAAAGGCCAAAATTGACCTTGTTACCCTCTGATGAACATCTTTAACCTAACCTAAACCATATAAACATATAGCAAATACCATGAGCTGTGCTTGGTATTTCTCTGATTAACTCTTCTCAAATTAATTCCATGTGTGGACTTTTCTTTTTCTGTAGTTCCTGGTTCCAGTTTAACTGAAACATCCCAATTGCTTTCCAGTATAAAATGGCCACAGCTGGTGTTATCTAGCAATAGCTATTTCATGATGACTTAATAAAAAGCATAAGCAGGCCCTAGACGTGTTTACAACAGAACCTATTAATTTCCACACAAGCTGAAGGTACTTCGTGATTTTGTAGAAAGAGTGAGCTGCTTGGAAAACAGAGCCCCAGGACTCGTGATTCTAAACCACTGAGAAGAAGGTTTTCTATTCTGTTTTAAAACTGCTAAATCAAGCCAGACACAGCGCTAAATACTAATTTTTGAACAAAAAATGAAGAAAAAATGAAAAGCTGTTCCTCTCACATGGATTATAATTTCAAACATTGCTCAAAATACAAACACGTCTCACCACTCATCAGAGACAGAATAGGCATTAACAGTTCCTGCATCTCTCTGTTGGTTTTTTACCTTTGTATTTTGCCCATCTTTAGAAGAAAAGATATCTAGGGGTATCTCGTGAATATACCCATGCAAATGGCAGTCATGACATTCAGCTGCTTGGTGCAGGAATCCATCTTCTGAGAACTACCCTGAGGTCATCATCTAACAAGAGGCACGAGTGCTAGATGGAATGCCATGTGCCATTTCTCTGTAGCATTGCCAGTTCCAGCCCCTACACCTGCCTACCTGGGGGTGCCAAGGGCACTGAAACAACTGCTTCTCAACCACCTGGTGAAATGTTTGGGGTTTTTTTTATGGTTTATTTTTAACACAGATCAATCCACTGATCTCATTTTCCATGTGGCCTCAGGGGGTGCCTTGGGAAGAAACAGTTGTGCCAAAACAAACAATGTGAGATGGGAACAAGTGGCTGAAGGTCAGGAGTGCTGAGCTGGCATTGTCCAAAGGAGCACTGCAGCCAGAACAGTGCTCCCACCCCAGCATGCACAGAGATGTGAGTGCCTTTAGGTCCCTGGGGGGAACGCATGCAAACCAGGGGCTGCAGCAATCAGCAGATGAAGGCTGCTGTAGAAGGATGGTTTGAGACTTACAATACAACCCTCCTAAAGGAGCTGAAATCACCAATAACCCATCAGTTGTGGCACTTCCTTACGGCATGGTAGTTCAGACTCTCGTATAGTCATGGTTCTACTTTAGCGCTTTCCTTTTTTACATATAAGTTATGAAGATGGAAATAATGGGACCCTTAAAACACAGGAAGTGTTCTTTTAACACCCCAGTTAGATATCTTCAAAAGGCAATATGTATCACCTGCACTGTACTTCAAGTAGTTTTTAACTCTGCTTTTTTTAGCTTATCATTATTTTCCCAGATTTGATTAAGGGCCTGTGGATGGAAAAGTTCACAAGAAATAAAAGCAATCTCTCCTGTCAGCTGCTAACAGTCTTTCAAGCAGTTAATCAGGATTCTCTATGAGAATAACTGAAATGATATAGTGAATAAGTCCTGCTTGGTCAGGTTTATTATTTAGTTCACTATCTTTCCTTCCTTGAGGAGATGGTTTCTGAGGCTACATGAGGAGGTCAAGCCCCTTTTGACCTTAGGGTTTCCAGTTGGATCAGGAGATCTGTAGAAATTCTAGGACACAGCTGTGAAGGTATGTGAGTGCATTATTTTTTTAAAAATTGGATCATGACAAGAAAGTAATATATTTTGTTGAAATCAGAACCAAGAAGCTTACAGATACTATTACATAAATAAATCCCATTTTATTTTTAAGGAATTATTTAAGGGATTTTAAAAAATAATCTTCTTATCTTTAAACCACTGGAAATGGAACAGTAAGCATAGGCCTATCTGGAATATTAGGAACTTTCAACATATATACTTTATTTTTTATCCAAAGAGTCCAACACTGCATATGAATAATATGCTAATTATGAACCAGTCTGCTAATTTTTAAATCTGCAACAACCCCCTTGCTTCACTACATGAAACAGAACTCTATAAATAATCAGGTTACAAGATATCAGTGTCACTAATAGCAAGCTGTGCATTCTCGATTAGTGATTATGTTGCTGCGATTAAGTTACTTCTGGTGCTTTAGAAATAACCTTGACTCTTGTCTCAGAATTGCCTGGCACAAATCTTTCACAGGAGCGATGCCTGTGTCACACAATACTGTAATGACATTATTGGATTAAAGACAGTCAGCAAAAGGAGTCCAAAGCACTTCCCAAGAAAAGTTTCTCAGGAAAAGTGCTTTCTACAGAAAACCTGTGCTCCTAAGAGAGTGTAATCCAGCATCTACTGTTATTAGATAGAAAGCAGGGTAGAAAAGCTCTTTGGTAGAAAAAACCTCTTAGGACAGCATGTAGCACAGTAGTTGGATTGAAATAAGTTTATTGTTTGTCTAAGTTTTAGACATTTTTCTGAAACTTGCTCAATTTTTTTAATGGTATGAACAATGCTGCAGAAGAGTTGAGTAGGTAAACTGACAGGCTGGTTTTGTCACTGGGTGCCATTTATACAATTTACACCATGCCATTATATCACAGTGTGCTCCTTCTGACAAGGAGTGGGGACAGCATCATGTTGGCTTTTAGTGAACAGGCAATTCAGCATGACCTCCAGATATGCCACTGAATATGTTAGTGCTACATCTATAATTTGAATATTGAGTGCAGTTCTGATTGCCCACTCTTACCAATCTCAAAAAACGATCTGTTAGAAGGAGAAAAGATACAGGAGGGGGTTGGTGTGGGCGTATTTATCTCTCTGTGCCATTCTGTTAATCTAAAGGACCAAAAACTAGCGGTAGTCTGGACTCAAAGTCACAGTGTTTGACTTCATTTTTTTCAGGAAGTTGACAAAAATTTTATGTTCTCTCTCTCTCAGAAAGGACTGAAAATGGTGTGGTAGAGAGCTGTTAAATAATGACCTTTCTGAAGAAGATGAATAAGGAGCAGTTGCAATGTTTCAGAAATGAAAACCTAGAATTAAATTCCTAGAAACATATTTAAATATCAAAGGAAATTCTTTTTTTCCCACACATTTCATAGCTAAATTGGGTCACCTTTTATTTTACAAAGATGTTGGAAGGCAAAACCTGTGAATGAGTTTTAAGAGCAATTCTGGCAATGATATTAGTTTATATGAATTCTTAATCTGACCTCAAATTGCAGTTTTTTTGTTCCTGTGACTTGTACCTCAATTACAGAAACTACTGCTGTGTATAACTTGCAAAGCACATACTCAAATGTTCAGTACTACTGGAGCACATATACTGTATTACAACTCAATTTATGCTATCCAGATATTGTTTCTAGTATTTTGGCATCTAAGAAAGAAATAGAATAGTGAAATACAACTTGTACAATTCTTGTTTAATTATTACAAGGTATAAATACACTGAAAAGTATCAGTCTCTAAATAATTACTAGCATTAATCAGTACACAGACCATCACTATAATAAAAAAAGCAGTTTCCAAAACACATACAAATTCTTTTTAAGAAAGGTACGTATTTTTATTAGCCCATCAATGTTATTGTGGGTTCTCCAGTTGTACACTTGTACATTTGAAATTGAAATGGAACTTTAGTAGGATAACACTTCTGAAGCTGCTTTTAACTACAAACCCTGAGAAATTCTTGCTGGTGCCCAGCAGGAGGTTTTCATTCAGCCCCTGGAGCAGAACCTCATTTTCTCCTTGAACACTGCCAGGGCTTTTCCTTCGATATGGGGGTGCAGGGCCCACTTTTAAGTAATGAATGAGAACTGCTGGGCAGGGCATAAAAGCTTTCACACTGAGAAAATATCCAGTTCATGTTACTGTTCCTAGGTAAGCATGCCTTTATGTACTTAGCACACAATAAATAATCCCTTGTGGCTGAAAAACACCCAGATACTTGATACAAAAAATGTAAACTTTTTTTTTTTTCTATTTAGGCATCAAACTGTCCAGCGAAAAAAACTATGTTACCATTTAACGTGCATTTTTTGTCACAGCTTGATCTTTCTTAACCATGCTGCTTGTACTTTAAGCACCAATCCACCGCGTTCAACCAGGGCTCATTGGACAAATGCCGGCAGTGCAGATGCACAGTAATGCTGTGCTTTCGCTGTGTCCCTGGGACCTGCAGTCCTGCCCCAGGCTGAAGCAGCATTTCCAGTGTGCAAGGGGCTCCAAGAGCCCAGCACCATCACCTTCTCCACAGGTGCCTCCTTGCTGTGTCTCTGGAGTGAGAGGGTGGCATGGTGTGGCCTCCCCTTGCCAGGTTAGGGTCCAGCCCTTGGTGCACTGAGGCTCGCATGTCCATCCCCACAGTGACTGCAGGTCCTTCCCCTGCTCTGTGTCGTATCATTCCCTTGCCTGCACGAGTGTCCCTGTGCTGGCCTGGCCTGGTCCCCACACTGGCAGGGTGGCAGCCCTGGGGAAGCAGCCCCTGCAGGTGTCCTTGGAGAGTTGACCCCAAGTGCGGCCCACATCTGTTTCATCACATTTAATAAATCTGCTGGAGACTGCCCATTGACAAATTGCTTGTCTTCAGGAAACTGTAGTTGTAGAGTCCCTGACTTCCTGGATTTCAGCTGCTATTTGCTGCTTCAGGGGGTCTTTGTCCTAAAAGGTGAATCCCAGGCAGCACCTGTGGCTCTTCTGGCTCATCCACTCCATTAAAGTGATCTAAATGAGGACATGCAGGTCTTCATCTAGAGCTACTTTTTCTCTGGTTCACCCCATAATTTTGTTGAGATTTGGCTTTTTGGTGCTGGCAAAAGATATGAAACAAGGGAGCCCCAAACAAAAGACTGCCTGGCATGCCTGTCAGAGATGCCTTGATTTCTGCCAGTCCTCCAGCTGCTGATTCCATCTGTTGTCTCCTGCTTTTTTTTCACTTGTAAATACCTTAGGGCACAAGCCACTTCTATGAATCCAAAGGGTTCAGTGTGTGAATCCAAAGGGTTCGGGGCAATACAAATCCTCAGTGCTTCAGCAGTACATACAATTTTAAAAATGCTCAGCAAGAGATTTCCAGCATATTTCCAACCACGTCTGAAATAAACCTCTAATTAATGAATAATCAAGAATATCACTTAAGTACTCCTTACCCTCTAGTTAAACATAAGTGGCAGCTCTGATTTGTGTACTGAAGCATCTTTATTGTCAGTTTAATAGTCTTCTTTTCTCCAACCACCCCTACAGGGCAGTGTCAGAGCATTTGACTGGTGATGCCTGTCGGTGCATGCCCACTGGCACATGCTGATCTTCTGAGTAAGAACTGAGCTGGTGGACACTGGCTTTGAATCACCAAGGGTTACTTGTTCAACAACATTTTTCTGCTGTCTTCTCTTGACCCTCCAGCTGCTCCTCCCACTGTGACTTGTCTCAGTCTCTCTTCCTCTTCCCAGTCCGGTCTCCAATTTTTCACTCCTCCTCCCTTTACTTTCCCAATAGCCTCTTCCACAAGCCAGATTTTTTGTGCTCTGTCACGCTGGGGTGGCAGTGCACCCAGGCTCTGCTGGACATCTCCAGGGCCTGGGCACAGCCTCCTACTGTCATCTTCAATGGCCATCTGCACTGCTGTGCTGGGCTACCTTGCAACTGGGAGGTAGCACACACAGGTAGGCTCAAAGGCTGGCTTCATCCTCAGGCCCTTGTCTTCATGAAAAAGTGTAGCCATTGAAAATAGCAGTGCAGTTGAAGAAGTGTTATATTTACACAAGCGATGCCATGTGTGTTAGGAGCGCTTATGTTCATACTGGTTTTCATACAAGAAGGGGGATAACCTTTGTTTTTGTTGTCTGTATTTATGCTATGCAAACTTCTTCCACAGTTGATGGTGCATTTATCATTCCGAAAGTAAAAGACCACCCTTCTAGTTGGCATGCTTATATTTTGTGTAGAAAATCCTAATAAGTCACAGAAAGATAGAATGGGAAGTAGATCACAGATGGGAAAATATTACTGCTGTGTCATTAGACTGCAGATTAAACCACATGATTTCAAAATTTTCAGCAGCAACAAGAACAGCAATGTCAGTAAAAAACTTTACAGTAGAACATGCAGTTTGGAGTGAGCCACATGGTGGACATGAGGGCTTCCTCAGGCCTAACAAATCAGGTGCCTTGCTGGAGAAGTCTGTTTCAGAGACAGAGGGAGATATGAGGCACTACTGCAGCTGCAGCATATGATCTGCTTTTTTCTACCCGCATAGGCTTGGTAGTTTGTTTTATTTCAAAAGAATTTCAAAATGAAAAACATATATCCCTACCTAGGTGAATAGTGTTAGTTTCAGTTCACAGTGTGGTAGTTCAATTTTAGCTGCAAAGACTTTGGCTTAAGGTGCTAGGCCCTGCACTAGAATAGCTGAGATGAGGATGTGTGCTCTTCTGCCATCCCTGCTGTGGGGAGGGGGAGGTCAGGAAATCAAAATTTGGGATTAGCAACACAATAAGCTACAGCAGGAAAATTCACCAGGGCTCATCTGTTGGATCTGAACACTTCTGAGAGCATATTCAAAGTCTTTTGCTTCGTTGTGGGGTTTGGGTGTTCTTTTGGTTTGGTTTGGTTGCTTAGTATTTTTTATTTATTGTTTCAGTGGACTGAGCTCCTCTATGGTTTTCACTCCAGAGAGCCATGGAAGAGCTGTCCTGTTCTCTGTGGGCTCGTGGAACAAACTGCAGGACGACATCTTGAGGACTTACACAACTCTGAAGTAGATGACCTGCAGCCACATTAATTATTGATCATGTTAGCAATTGATGAGTTGTGCTAAATTGATCTGTGGCAAGGTAATGTGAATTAAAAGCTACTCAAATATTTAGTTTTGGACTCTCTCTGTATGGCAGGAATTTGAATGAAAGGCTACACAGGAGTCATGACTGGAATCAACTTTTCAGTAAAGACAAGCTGTCAGAATAAGAGATACTATCTGAATGTAAATCATGATTTATCAGAGGAGAAATCTCTTGCAGGTAAACATTTTAATGGAGTATCAGAAATCTTTCCTCACAAAATTCTCTAAATGTAGGATGATAGATTAAGATTTTCTTGTTAATAGTTTAATTCCTCCATATTTTTCTTTAATTAAACCTTGCTGCATCTGAGGGAGTGCACGGATTGTAGGGAGAGAAACTAAAAGTCTGTAGGAAGTGAACGAGGACTATTGGCTGAAACTCCATATGTTTGTTGCAGCATTGCCATGCTGTACAGCTGGAGCACAGCTTGAGTGAAATGAATCCGTAGATGACTGGTGAGAGGAAGTAAGGGGGCTAATTCTGACATTGGATACACATATATGTGTGTATATATATAAATCAGGCAAAAGAATTTGCTGACGACTCTGCGCAGGGGTTTGTAACAGAAGGGAGCCAGTGCCCTGCGCTAAAGTACCTTTGCCAGTGAGATAAGTCCCACAGAACATAAAGGTCGGCATCACTCCATCTGAAGAAGAGCTGCTTGGATCTCCTCAGCATGCTCAGATCCTACTGCATTGCCTGTTTTGAAAGACTTTGTGATATAATTGATAGAGTTTTGAAGGCTGACATGCATTCTTGGTTGGTTTAGGTGCTGCAGTTCCAAATAAATCCTTGGCTGGCTTCTCCCAGCCTCTCTACAAAGAAGCATCCATAATGTAAAGCAGGCTTGGTCCTGAAGTAGAAATGTGTTTTATTTCAGCAGTTTAGTGCAAACAGGCTTGAGTTATGTTTAGTGAGAAGAGGAGGCTCCTGCCTACTGTAGTTTCTTCCTTATAGTTCATCTCACTTCATTCCTTCATGTACCAGAGAGCACTTTGGTATTCCAGGGTATTTGTCTTGTTTTTTCTCACCCTTCACAAAAGCTGCCCTCTGCTTAACATGCACATTTTTTCCTTTGGAGCCATTTTCCTCTGTAGGCTCTCTGAGCTGGCCAGCTGCCAAACAGTAGGGTGAGCTGCATGAAAAAGCCTTGATCATTGACAGGCTGTCTTACAATTTCTTTCTCGTATTCAAGATGCAGATGGATGTTATTAGAAAGGTTTTTACTTCGAATGAGTGTGGCTTGTCCACATGGCTGAGATTAGTGCTCAATACTCATATAATGCTTTTCATCCTCAAAGGGGCTTTACAAGCTCCAGCCCTCAAAATGCCCCTACAATGTAGGTGCACACATTTGGTTATATGCTTTATAACAAGGAGGGACACATGTTAGTAACTTGTTCAAAGATGTATTGCACAGCAAGCATTATAATGGAAGGAATTATTTACACTTACCTAATGTACTTCTGTGATGTGTTCCTATAAAAAAATAAATTAAAAGATTTCACCATGGCAACATGAAATAAGTGATTCTTTCCTATGAAAGAAGTGATTAGTGACATCAAAAATTAAAATGTATCTCAGGTTATAGTACTACTAAATAAAAATGCAGCATTTCTAAAATTTATGAGGCCAGATATGGTACTGCAGTAAGCTTCAATTAATAAAGCAGAACTGGAGCCTAAAGGAATCGTCAAAGAGACTCAAATTTGATAGAAGATTTGGAGCACTTGCCTCAAACCATACTTCAAAACAGAGGGAAATTATTTTAGGAAGAATGATGAAAAATGACTTCTCAGTTGAAAGGACAGTGTGGGATTATTTTTTTCCTCTGCTTTAACCGCGTGATTATAATTAAAACAGCTACAGTAATCTGAACAATCCCAGTATGAACTCCCTTCCACTGAAAGTTATTGTAATATCTCAGTGAGGGAGTGAAATAAGTGTAGCTGTAAAGGGTATCTTTATAATTATGTATTCACACTGAGCTTCCACTGACATGACTATGTTGACATACTTTACCTTGCACAGACAAGCTCGTGGAAGTTTCAAGTGTTGACCAGAACACATAACCTGGCTAGGGCCAAGATCACACTGTGGGATGTGGTTTCTAAACTAGGTCGGCAAGACCTGAAAGGCTGTCCAATAATCATCATTAAAGGTCTCTGTAGCCTTGGTGAGCCTTAGGGCCTGCATAAAGAGCTGGAAAAATTGGCTTGGAAAACAGCAGCCAACTTGGCCCCATAAGGAATAGCTAATAAGCCTGTGAGACGGTGAGGCACTTCTGAATAAACCAGCAGGGGCTAGCTAGGAGACGCTACAGGCACAAGGGTTTGCTTCACAAGCATACACCTACTTCATGCTTTCTGGGTAAATAGATTGAGAATAACCTTCCTAGTTCAAGTCATGAGGAGGGTAAAGCTTCATAAGCTAACCAAATGTATATTTTAATTCTGTTCCGTCTTCCCTATTTTTTGACTGTTTTGCTTTCTTTCAGATTATTTTTTTTTTCACTGAGTAAATAATTGCACAGTTATGTCAATTGAATGAAGGACTCTGCAGCATCTCAGGAAACATGTTGAGAGTTAGTAAGTGAACTCTCTGGTGTGTCAGGGAGGACTGATGCTTCTTGCTGCATACAGTAGGGTGAAGGACTGGAATAAACTAGTATAAACTAATCAGACTTTTCTAACCTTAGAAAGTGTTTCTTATCTTTTTCCCAGAATCCTTCTACATTTGATCTTATCCCCCTCTTGTTTTTCTGGGAAAGGTATCTGGCCCCACAAAGTACTCTGGAGAAAAGGGAAATGCGAGTTGTTTTCTGGTTTTATGACTACTATACAGTGTTTCAGGTAAATTCGGGGAAATGATGGGCACATAAATTAATGAAATTTTTCTTAAGGGAAATTACAACTGGAACAAGTTATCACATTTTTATGGTTTTCACGTCCTCAGCCTTTAATGCCAGCTATCCTATTTCATTTTATAATTGTGCAAATGAGTGCACCTAGGCCAATTAAGCATTTTCAGTTGCCTTCAAAATAGTTGTCTGTTAGAGGATGGAGATGCCATATGATTTAACCTTAATCATTTGGGTTTTAGTTTAAGAGATGCTTTCTCAGGGCCATGACTTACCTGCATGGTTTTGAAGGTAAGACATATGTGTGCTCATTGCAAAACCATGAGGTCAAAGCTATGTATTGCTTCAGATATCTTCAGTACTTTTATTTCTCTTTTTAACATTTACAAAAACAAAGATCAGCAAGCACTGCAGAATGGGTTCAGGCCACTGTGGTCCAATTTTTTTTTCAAATGCCAACACATCTTCATCTACAAATTCCTTTCTCATCTTCCACAAGATTACTCTTGCAATCTTCAGGTTTGAATCTCCCACAAATTGAAGCACAACTTGACTCCTACATGCAGAGATCTTTTAAGATCTAATCACAGTAAGGAAATACTTCCCGTAGCTTCAGTATTGGTCTCCAAATTCAAATGAACAGAATATCTGTATCACTGTTGATGGTTTCAAAAAAATACGTGATTTTTTTGCTTGAAAGACCCGTCTTTGCACTTTGAAGATGTGCTGATGTGTGTTTTTGATCAATTATATTTATATTGTCCAGGAGTATCAACCCACTATTTGGCTCAGAGATTTACACAAAAGGAGAGAGGGACACTCATTAAAACTATAGTAGCGATGAACGTGGGTTAAGGATTACAGGTACTTCAAATAAAACATCAGAAAATCTATTTGAAAACAGCAAAGTATTCATGCAAATACTTAACTTCTGGAGCATTGGTAGTATTTTTGGAACACAAAGACCAAGATAGATTAATTAAACCTGAGATTTTCTCTTGTACTTCAGCTCCTCTGCTCCACAGCAAGAGGGATCTAACTTCATACCTGAATGCAGTAGTAATGTGAAGGCTTGAGGCAACATTGTTAGCTACTCACATCAACGGAATGAAGTTATACAGCTCACTTCCACCTGAGAGAAGAACTATTTTAACAGTTTGTGCGTTGCTAACAAGACACAGATGTCGCCGTTGGGCAAACAGAGGCAAGATTGTTTTGCTGTTTGTCATGCACCTCTTCCCAGAGGCACAGCTGAGTGCATGTTAGAGAGGTCTCTCATTCTGGGGGTTTCAAGCAGTGCATTATTTTTTTTAGCTAGAGACCATCCTCTGCTGTAGCACTGTGAGAACTCCCTGCAAGCCCGGCGGTGGTCAGAGAAAAGGAGAGGGTCCTTAGCTGTTTTAAACTAGCAGGATTTTGTTGGTCTCATCGAAATACAGGGACTTTACTCAGATGAGGACCTGGGCTGTAAAACAAAGGTACACTGAAGCAGGAGAAATGATCCACCCCAGCTTTTCTCCTGCCGAAGAATCTGCTTCCTCATGTGAATGCTGCTTGCGCACAAACAAGAGCATGTGGATGCCAATCCCCACCCTCCAGTTTATTTGCAGGAGGGTACTTCAGTATATATTTCGAGACTTCCTTATCCCAAGGACTAAATACACAGAACTGTCTCCATTCCAGCTAGCTTGAGCTGAAGGAAGAGAGATAAAATTTAAATATGGATAGCAGGAGTGTGGTTACTGTGGCAGTGCACAGGGATCTCATCATGCCAGTCAGGTGCCAGCATCTGTCAGCAGTCTTTTAAGTGGCTAATAGCAGGGGGAGAAAAAAAGGGAAAAAAAAAAAAAAGAAAGAAAAGAAAAGAAATTATTGGCAAAGAGCTTTCCTGACAAAATCTGCAAGAGTTCCTGCGTTTTTCAAAAACTTACGTGTTCCACAGAGTCATTTGATTTGCCACAAAGCATTACTCTCAACTACCTCTTTCTGTCCAATTACTTCCCACATTTCAGTTTCTCTTCCTGACCTAGAAAACATATTTACAAGATATACTTGGTTGGCTACAGACCTTCATCAGCAACTTCCCTCTGCTATTTGCTCTGCTAAGCACAGCAGCAAAGATAGAGGCTTTTTCTTTTAAAATTCTTTTCTAGAAAGGAAAAGTGAAACAGGCAATGTGTTCCCATGTTTTTCCTGCAGTGGTACAAGAAGGCAATGGTGGATGTTCTCAGCACAAATCAGTTGTTGCAGGAGTAGGAAGATAGTGTTTATCACAGCTAGCTGCTGAATGTTGAAAGAGTATTATGAGTATCTGTTACATAAATGAAACAAATAACAAAATTAACATAAAAACCCTGAGGGAAAGTGATAATTTATTGCAGTCTGACTTAAATCCAAGTAACACAAGGAATACATTGTGTAAACTTCTACCTCAGAGATAGTGACTGCTGAAGAGTGCAGTACTACTTTTGTCTGGTCCTTTCTGTCTTTGTTTTTGTGTTCCTGGAGGACTTCTTGCTCCAACTGAATTTAAACCTTGAATTTATCATTACGTATTTGTACAGAAGCTGAAGGTTACAGTGGAAATAGGGATCTCTTTGTATTAAGTTCATTACAAAGAGAAAGGAATAGAAAGTCTTAATTTTCACTGCTGACATTAACAGAGATTGTAGAGTCTGTGAAAAAAATTTGGTCGTAACAGTGTTTTGAACCTGAACTGTTTATTTTTTTTATGATCTGTCTATTAAGAGTATTCTTTGACTACAAGTGCAGTGAGGAGCTCTGCACACACAAGGTCAGGCATATTGTCATTAAATTGTCCAGAACTATCAAGAGGATTTCATTATAAGCTCAGATCACCTTGGTAGCTTAACTCAGTGTCCATCTACCTGGAATACGTTCTCTTTGGATAAAGTAAAATTATATTTTAAAACTCTTTTATTCCAGTTACTGGATGGTTTCTTCCTGGAAGAATAGATGGAACATAAATTGATGGAGTGTGGTATCACTAATTTGTAAGTAACCAAAAAAATCAACTTTTATAGAATTCACTGAATTTAAAGTGGATTCTATCCATTTAAATTGGTACCTAGTACTTGTCACATTATGATATAGGTGTGAAGATGCTTTGCCAGGATATGTATGCACAGCAGAGAAACATTCACTTAAGTACACACCCACACATCCCCATATGCTTTGAACAGATCTAAACAGTGACTGAAGGATGAGGAAGGCTGAGCCACATGAACATTATACACAATGACTATTAATTTCAAAGCCAGGCAATAATTTATAAAGGTTGTTAGGAAGCAATGTAAATGCAAATGCTCCTCTAATAAGCGCCGGGAGTATCATGTTGGAACATATTTGTGATTCACTATAGTGAGTTAAGCAGGGAAGAGTGCAGACGATTTCTGTGGAAGATGGTGACAAGAGTAAAGAGGTGAAAACTGACAGGAATGTAGTGTTCAGGGACTCAGTCCAAGGAATAGCTCTAGTATGGGCTGACTTAGCAGTGCAGTAAGCAGTGCTTGGTGGTAGAGCGAGGACAGGCAATATCTGGAATAATTAATCAATAATTCATTATGGAAAAATGTTACCAGCTGTAAATTTAATTTGTAGAATAATGCCCTGCAATAATGATAAAAGTTATAAATATATTCATATTTTTTGAAACAGCAAGTACAAACTGAAGCCAAATGCTTCAATCATATATAATATATAATAAATCTGACTTAAAAATAAAAGGTTTCTCATGGTAATCAGTGAAAATTAGACAATTAGTACAGAATCCTAATATTGAAAATAACACATTTAGACTGAAAGGTCTTAATAACAATGTTAACAACAAATTTTTTCTCTTATAAATACTTTATAGCTTTGTGCAGGATTAAAGTTCCTATCTCCTATGTGTTTGATTTTCCTAGCAGAGCTTTACATATTTTATTTATCATTCTGCATGATCTATTAGATAACTTTATCATCTAGTGTTTTATGAAAAGCAGAGTTGTTGGATATTAATGATCATCTGGCTATCTAGCATTAATATGTATGAGTTAAATTCTTTTAAAGGCTTGGCCAGCTTTGAATAAATAGTAATCCTGTCTATATTTGACTTTTAGACAATTTTTCCTTTTGATACTTTGGCACAATCATGTAATGTTTGGGTTGTAGAAACTTCAAAAGATTGTTTTAAACAGCTCAAATACAGTAATTTCAGAAAGAGTAAGTGTATTTTCTTTTAGGAAATATTGGTTTAAAAGCAAAACATTGAAATGTACACATAAACACTGGGCTTTAATTTGTTCAGTAATGAAAATTTCAAAGGCAATGAGTAAGAATGAAATATTTTTTTCCTTTTCTGGGATGTCATTTACTGAAATATATTATTAGAAATACATGTTACACCAAATACATAGATCATGAAACTGGTATGATATACATTCTACAGCTGAAATTGTTCCTTGTATATCCTGCCTATATGAGATTGTGGAGGACTACTTGGAAAAGGCAGGGGGAGTACATTTTTTAACCTATACATAATTCAGAAAGTGTCATCTATCTAAAATGCCACTGGGTTTAGTCTCTCTGATACCTTTGCTGCTGTGTAGCAGGTGCAATTTGAGAACCACCACGGGGCACCTGTCTGTGCTGGCCGCCTGTCCCAGAGCACACCAGCACGGATGCACCGACTCACTGCTGTGTGCTTTGCACCATCCCGCTGAACCAACCCCTTTCACCACACATCCTGATAATGATAGAAGACGTTATTTCACTGTTTCTCTCTGTGGTTCATTTTCTGTTTATGAAAGCCTCAAAATGCTGCTACTGTTATTAGAAACAGCACTTTCCAGTGCTTTCCCTATGTCTCAGAATACTTCAGCTAAGATGTTTAGTTGCTACTTTTGTGTCTCTTTTCACAGAAGGAGAGGCTGGAGCAGATGTTGACATGAGATCTGGAGCACACCTTCCCAGCTGATGTACCAGGATAGAAGATTCACAGTCATCTCCCATCATCACTTTCACTCCTGAGGAATGAGGGGCAGGTCGTACCACCTCACAAGCACAAAGGAAGCTTGTGTAGATGTACCTGAGCTTCAGAAATACACACTCGACCTTCAAGAGTTCCTGCTAATTTGTTCAGCGTTCACACAGTGTGTAGCATAGGCCTCCTGCTATGCCTCCTGGGTGCTGCTGCACTACAGCCACCTTTCTTTTTGTCTGTACACCTTTATCAGTACAGCTGAAGGGAACACTCTGTGGGCTGTGAATTCCTCTCCAAGATTATGTAAATACTTGGATGGTGCCGTTGCTGCTAGTATTAATCTAACTAGCTAAAGCTGGTTTGCATACATTTACAGCTGCAGCAGAAGTTAAATGATAAATATTCCCAAATGCAGCTATGCAAATAGTAGCAAATTCTGAATAAATACATGCATTATAATAGTCAAAAATTCTTCTATTTTTCAAAAAAAAAAAAAAAAAAAAGGATGATTTTTTCCTTTATGGCACAGGCCACGTTCTCTTTTAGAACCTTTAGAATTTCATACATCTTATGATGGCATGACTTATGACCATAAACCTATGGTAAGCATTCAACGATTATTTTACTATGGACTATGTTAAGCCACTGACATTATTCTATTCTACCCTCTGGATCAGGGGTACAGGTTGGTTGTTACATACTGTGCCCATACAGAAGTGATTGCTGGTTGGCTAACAGCCACAATAACTAGAAGATTTTGTGTAAAAACGTAACAAACAAAACAACCCAAAGAAACAAACCCACATGCCCGTCGTCATATTGTGGAAGATGCTAAAAACTGGAATTGGAAATGGTAGTAATCCCATCCATGTATAAATCCCAAAAGGTGAGAGATAGCATTCTTGGAAATGGTGCCACTCCTAAAGACAGAACACAGAGGCTAATCTTGCTTGAAGGAAATCGTCTCCCCTTGGTGGTGGTCTTACTTGTACCTAAAATAATTCATCTTTGACTTAAAATCCAACAAAATTGGCTTCTGCCCAGCCCAAAGGGGATGGCTACTTTTCTCAAGGTCAGGTCTGGAGCGGTTCACCACGCCGATACCTCCGTTCCCCTGTAAGTGTAACCTCCGTGAATGGTTACGGAATTACCTTTGTACGGTTGCCGAGGGGGTGCCAGGAGAGAGCTGGGAAGGAGAGGGGCAATTCTGAGGGCTGGAATTTGGCTGCATGAATCTGCTTCAGCTGCCATGCCATCTTTAGGAGACAGATGAAAACAAGTATTTATCCAAAAAAGGGGGAGAAAAGAACGTCCCTGGGCTTATAACCATACCGATTGTATGCAATTTACTAAACTCCCTCAAAGTGGCAATGTTTTGTTTCCCTGACAGGGCAGACTGGCCGGTCCTGAGCAAACTGTTTAAAGGTGGGTGACTAATAAGTGGTATAATAAATTAAAATCCACGTGGCTAAGTCAAGTGCAAGCTTTTCAAAGTGTGTCTTCTTAAAAATGAGGTTTAAACCATAAATGAACAAAGAGCTCCCAGAAACGCTGGGTTTTTTTTTTCTGGCATTTTAGTAACTGTTTGACTTGGCCATTTCAAATTACCACTTGAAAGAAATGGAGATATTGAGGAAGGCAGATACTATGTATTTCTAAGGCAAAATACTTTTCTAAAACAACATAGTGATTAGTTGTAGCTATCCAAAAAGGTATTATGCTGAGGTGTCATATTTTGAGTTGCAGCATTTTCATATTGCTGATATATCAATACTATATATACTGTATGTATATAGTTAACTCTTGGTTTCCTAGTGTAATATGGGTAGGAAATCTGTGTAATGTAATAACATGACCAGAAAAACACCATGCCTCCCCTGCCCCAAAAAAGAAAAATCCATTGTAAATAAGGTTAGATAATGTAGAGTGAAAAATAACTAAAAAGCAAAATGAATGGCATGTCCTGGTATATATGTCCAGGACACACACACACACACACACACACACATATATATATATATATATGTATTTTAAAACACACTGATTTTTTGTTGAAGTTGGAAAACAGGAAGATAGTGAGACTATGAGAATATGAAAGTTGCAAAAGCATTTGACACTGTAAATTGTATTTTTTGAATACTTGTCATGAAAAATAGGGGTTTCTGGAGAAAATGGGATGTTTTCTCTAATACTAACTGTTCTTACTCTGTATCTTCATGATTATTTACTGATTTATTGTTTTGTGGGGTTTGTTTTCTTTTGGTTTTGTTTTGTTTTGTTTTTTCTATTCAGAAAACAGTAGACTAATTTCATCTGGAAAAAAAGCCCCAAACCAACAGAGAGGACAGGCTGCTAGCCACCATGGAGGATATGAATAATCTGAAGCATTTGCATTACACTAATGTGTTGCTTACAGACACAAAAAAAAAGGTGTTAACACAACACATCCTTAATATTATTAAGAAATTGTTGAGTATATTTGTACATAGTTCTCTAGCTTTCATTCATTCCCATTTATAACAATTCATGTAGTGTGTGTTAGGCCTTTGACACACATTTATAACCGTTGAGATTTGTTACAATGAGAGCCCCCAAATCCCATCCTCTGAAGTTAAATAGCCCTGTGAATCACAGGTATTGTGTTACAGACAGCACAGCAAAAAATTAACCAGAGCAAAACACTTCACTTGATGCTGTTACAGCTAATAGGTCTGAAATGAAAGATAATTGCATATTAAAATAGAGTGGGTAGCTCTGTTTTGATGTAGAGATATAAAGATGTCAGGCAAGCTAGACTGCAGCAGCAGGGAATGGGTGCCCTGAAGTGATTGAGGAGTGAAGCCCAAGAGAGCATTCCTCACATTCCTGTGGCACTTGCCCTATACACATGCCCCACAAAAAAGGGGAATTCCAGCACTATGGATTGGGAAACTGAGCTTCAGAAAAGCTGGCACTTCTCTGTAGCTGCGGGCTTGATTAATTCGAAGAAATTATTATAATCTCTGGATGATGAACACGAAGCATATTTAAACTGTTCTTTTTTTAGGGCAAAGAACATGACATTTTCAATCTGTTACTTAAACAAAACAAAAAAACAAACAAACAAACAAAACCCCCAAAATTAGAATTCCCCCATAAGGACTTCTAGTATGCACCAACAAGAAAGATGTAGAGCAAGATGTGGAACATTCGTTAGTATTTTCCCAAGATCTGCCCAGAATAATTGGTATTACCGCAAAAATATTTTGCTGACATGTATGAGTGGGATTAGCCCAAAGAGCTGTCCTTGTTAATGAGCCATATCTAGAAATTCAGTAGGTTTAATAGATTACTGTCTGAAGACATAGCAGTTTTGAGAGCCACTTATGTCTAAAAGTGTAACAGTTTTTCTCCTGAGACCAGCAATGTGTGATTTGTAATGAAAAGATGGTTATCCCTGGGAATTTTCACAAATAAAAAAATCAAATAAAGATGACACTACCTTACTTGGAATTGAAATGTGACTGCTACTGACTGGGAATTAAACAGATTTATTAGTGTTGACATTATTTACATTGCGTGATCCATATCAGCGAAGGGTACACATCGCTTGTGAAAGCAAATACATTAATAGTATTACCCCGCCGTTAATGGCACGTTAATAACACTGCCGTGATTCGCGTTTGTCAGGCTGCTGCGGAGACGTGCTTGGTGTCGTGGTAAACAAAGAAAATCAGCCATGTTGCGAGACCCTTTATTCTTTAAAAACTTAAGTTCACGTGAGAAGTATCCGCCGCTAGATAAACCCCAGAACAGTGATAAATTAATGATTTCACACCCTTCCCTTCCTCGGTTTTACCTCATATACCAATGACAGAGGGGACAGCCGGCTGATACGGATTACTTATGAGAAGCGTGACAACAGGTGGCCTCCCCGAAGTCACTAGATCCAGCAGATCAAGTCTTTATTTATTTATTTATTTATTTTAGCGTCCAGCTTGCCCATCATCCGCATCTATCCATCCACAGGGTGCACCGCCGAAGCTGTGATGATGCGCGTCCCTCGGGACCATGGCGGCAGCCGGTCAGACTTCTTTTTTTGTGGTTAAACCCGGCAAGGATGTTTTCCCAGGGGGTGGATGCTGAGGCACTGCTGCCGGAGGGGACCCCGCTGGCCGCGACCCCCGGCAACCCGCCTCCC
>VZRZ01006927.1:1047793-1108792 GCA_013398175.1 Climacteris rufus
CCCGCGGCGCCCGCACACGGTGGGGGTGGTGGGGCCGCCCTCCGCCCGCTCCGGCCGGGGCAGCCCGGGAGTCCCACGGGCCCGCGCCCAGGGAGCGCGGCGGCTCCGGCCAGGGCTGTCCCCCCTCCCAGCCGCCGCCGAGCTCCACAAGCCCTCAATTCCCGGCCGGCAGCTCCCGGGAAGGGAAGACGCGCTTTAACGCGACAACTTTCCTCCTATTCCCTAATTTTGGGGGAAGGAGAGGGAGAAACGCCAGCTGGGTTTATTTTGAAGGTTGCTTCCGGTAAAAAGAAAAATGCGCTTATAGTATAATTTTTCGGTGGCCTTTTTTTATTTTTTCGATCTGTGTGTGTGTGTGTGACTGTGTGTGTTTTGTTATTGCCCCGGAGTGCGGGTGGCTCTGGATTTGAATTCAATCCCTACTTTTACATAGCTGGCTGGAGCTGGCAGCGCTGTTTCATAATGTAGGGGCTGAGGTCAGTGGTATTCTTGGCAAGTCCTTGCTCTCCAAAGTAGGGTGAAATCCTTACACAATGGCACCAGGCAGGAATTTTTTAGATACCTGCGCCGGGCTCCTGGAGCCCTCTTTGTCAGAGTGTGTGAGTTGAAGCTGTTTGTAAATGTAGTTGCGCTTAGAGAAGCTGAGAGAGGTTAAGCTGGGGACTAGAGTGCGTACAGAAACATTTTGACTTAACATGACCTGAAAAACAACTAAAGTGAATGAGTTCCTTCTGCTCCCGAACGGTTGCTGCAGTGGCTGTTGCTGCCAACTGTCTAAAGACTAATAAGCTTTACACTGATCCCCACATCAAGCCGTGGTTCAATAGCTAATGATACAAGGAGTTACTTTGCTTGGAGTTGTAATGCCATCTGTCCTATTTTCTAAAGGCTTGTCCTGTTCTCTGAGCAGTCCCTGTATTCGGGATTTGGGGAAAAGAAGCTGTTACTGATTGTTTTGGCAGGCGTCTGACTGGCTGGTGATGATTTCAAATTGGGGCAAAGAGGAAACCTTGACTTTTGGTCAGCACCCATAAGTCATTTCTCCTGCTATAGATACATCATTGTGGTAATGTTATTTTTATCCTCATGCTCTTGGAATATGTGTGAGAAAATAAAACTTCTCATGGAAAAACTGCATAGGCATCATATGTGGCATGTCTTTTTGGCAAATCTGTTTTTTTTTCTTTTATAGAAAGACAGAAAGCTCCTTCTGGAACATGTTTTTGTGGTGCTAAAGTTGTTTCTCTGTCCTTGTTTGACCTTTTCCAAATGTCTGTTTGCCTTCAGTACTGGACCCAGCCCTTCAGTGTGTTGTGAAAGCTGAAGGACGCTGAATGCTCTCTCTTGGGGAAGACACTCTCCACAAATTCATAGGGAGGTCACTTGTGTTGGTAGAGGCATAAATTCCATCTAGGGGAGCGTACCAGCAATGTCTAGGAGATGGTTATCAAAGGGTGATGGGGTGTTCAGGAGGAGTGATACTGGCACATGCTCAGAAACCAGTAGGTCAGGCTGTGGGACCACCAGGCTGGGCTTAGGGGACAACGCTTCCCCTGTGGCATGAGCTGTGCCATGTGAACTGTTAAACTTTCTCATGTCCTTGCCGGTTGGCCTTGCTGTGTAGAAGGGATAATAAAGAAACACAAGAAGACAGAAAGTAAGGAATGACGCAGTGAAGAATCCAGTCCGAAAGAAGGGATAAAGCCAGTGTGAAGGACATGGAGCAGAGAGCTAAATCGGGAACACCAGGGTTGCGTTAATGCTGTAAAACTTCCCGAATCAGCAGACTGGCAGCCTGCTGTGGCAATCACCACAGGAAAAGAAGCCCACCCTTAAATCCACGAAGCTGACGCTGGCCCACAATAATCCACAAATAAGATCAAATTTGTGGGAAAAATAATGTGTTGTTAGCACTCGAAATACTCTAAACTGGTGGTCAGACGTGCCCTCCTGTTGCTGCTGCGGGGGAGGAGGGCTTGCAGCAGAAAACCTAGTTGGTGTTTTTGTGAATGGCTTGTGTTGAATTGTGTGTGTTAGAGTTTTCTAATGTTGGTTGTCTGTTCAGGAAGTTTGATTTTATTTTACAACAGTATTGGAATTTGAAAGAAATATGCTTCTGCATATCATCTTTCTTCATTAAGTTAAAAGGGAAAAAAATAGATAGTAAAGTACAAAGACCTTGTTTTTCCTTCTTCCCCTAAAGTAACTTTTCATTGTCTCTTTGCTTGTATTTTCCTGTCCTTGCTGTGCTATCTCTGAAAGATAGCTACTTAATTTTGGCTTTTGGGAAGTCATGAGGCCTCTTTTAAAATCGAGAGAGGGTTGGAAAGAGAAAGGCCTCTTTAAAATCGAGAGAGGGTTGGAAAGAGAAAATATATTTATCATATTTGTGTCAGTACAGGAAATAGCAAGAGGAGTATGTTTAGTAGCATATTTGCTTCTTACGTTAACAAACTCTTTGGGGCTCAGCTGCTCCCAAATCACAATGAGGTAAATATCTGTTTGATGTTACTGTTCACCCTGGATTGTCAGTGTGCAAATTTGGCACAATGCCTTCACTGCAGGCTCAGAGGAGAGGAGTGGCAGAATGATAGCCAGTATGTACAACTTCAAGAAGTAGGTCTGATAAACGTTGTTGGAGAAAGCAAACTTAACTTGGCATGAACTTCTGTAGTGCAAAAATCTCTTGGTAATTTTGGACTAGACTGATTTTTTTTTCTTTGTGGTAAACAGTGTATTCTGCAATTGCTTTCATAAATTCATAACTTTTTATTTCTGGTGTATCCTTCTTTACAGAGTTTTCCTTAATGTTGTGAATCACAACTCAATAGTCTGTTGGCTAAAGAAAATAAAAAAATAATTTAAAAAATACATACATAATCTGTACTTTAACATGACTGTTTGTGTGACTCTCCTCTTTAATTACTGTATTAAACTATTCATTTTCTCTTTGAAGACGTGAACTAGGAAGTTTAACCACTCTGGGGAATCTAACTTTTAAGTGTTCATAAATTACAAATGGTTTTAAGCCCTTAAGCTGTGAGTAATAGCAATCTATTTTTTTTCTCCTAACACCCTCTTCATGGACTGTTATAGCTTTAAGTCTTTACAAAACAAATTCTTACTGGGCATCATAGGCTGTCTTAGAAAGCATGAAGTTTTATACTAGTGTAGCTTGGTCTGAAGAAATAGGTCTGCTTTTGTTTTCAAACAAGAGAAACCGAGCCCTAATCTTTCTTTATCCTAATAACTCATTTGCATGGCATGGTATGTCAATAGCTAGTTACTTCAGAAACTCTGCATACTGTTCACTGTTTTCATGCCATGTAGTGATGTCTGCAGGAAGAAATTTTTTGAATGTGTGCCTTATATATGTTAGTTGCCTAAGGTTTGCTTCTGGAAACTGCCAGTGTGGTACATCAAGGCAGTCAAATACTGCAGTAATGAAGAGCAGAGATGCAGCAGCATCAGACCATGTCTCGAGGGCAGAGGGCAGAACTGTACAGTAGCCCTTAGTTTGATATTAATGCGTCATTTAATGTCAGAAGACATCTAAACAGGATGTTGTTGTTAAGCAGATACTCCCTTCTTGAACACTTGAGAGGAACAATGGTTTAATTATAGGATGTACCTATGCTTTTTCCAAATAAACTTTCAGCTTGTTCCCCAGTTGTCTTATTTTTATACTTGTAACCAGTGATAACATGATTGTGCACAATCTTCAGATAAGCCAGAAATGAACATTTCCTTCTTGCTATAGTGATCTCTTAGCAAATAAATACAAGGCTGTGTAGTTTGAAGGGATCAGAGAATCTAAGCATTTTATATGTGGTTCTAGCAAAAGAATTATATTTAGTCTTTAAATTCAGGATGATTGTGTGTCTGTATATTAAATACACTAGAAGACTAAAATAATCTTTTTCAAAAGAGCTTATTTGGGATTTCTTTCATTTGAAAAACAAAAATATTTTGCAGCTTGAGTTTTGCTTTCAGATTTTCCTCACTGTCAGCGTGCTACCATGTTGCCGTATTTTTGAGCTAGCATTTACAGAGGAGGATAAGGCCTGCTATTCTGTTGCTAAATTTTCCTGCTTGTTCTTGGTAGCCCTGAGAAGCGAACGACTGTGACAGATGATGCCTGGTATTTGGCTGTATTGCATTGTTATAATGGTCTTTCCATAATGCATGTCAGGGCTTTGTAATGTGGTTATTCAGGAGCAGCCTTAGTTTGCAAGGTTTGACATTCTGTTTCTTTGGGGGGAGCCCATTTGGACAACAAAATTAGATTCCTAACTGCACTTCCCATGCTAGTGTTCAGGCTTTCTGCTCACTGTGGTAACTAATTCTGAAGTGGGGTCATGAGCCTGTTACGTTTTTTGTTAATGTTGGGAGCATCATTAGTAATGCAGCTTAATGAAGAATTTGTTTCTAGTTCTTGATCCAGGCTCCTCTCTTGCTTGGCAGCAGGCTTGAAGTAGAATTGCCATCATAAAGTCTGCTGTAAGGGTAGTTGGTCTGAAAAAAAAACAAAACAACAAAACCTTTAGATGCCCTGGGGTTTTGGAGACTTGTTTAAAATAGTTAACATCTCCTGAATGTGCCTGAAAAACTGTAAGTTAAGTGGTGTCTTCTGGTGTCTCTTGGGCTGCAAGAGGGGAGGTGGATACAGATGAAATGGAAATTACAATAGATGAATGTATCTAGAGACCTTTGACCACAGGGGTTTTTCCTGATGTGTTTCAGCATTAAACTGGGAGCATAAAAATCAAAGTTTCTGTTGGAAAAAAGTGAGACCTTTACCTGACAGAGTAAATAAGGTATTTATTTAGTACAGAAAGTAACTGTACCGGGTTTTTTTCTCTTAATGTTTTTTCTCAAGCTAGTATTACTATGCAGTGTAATTTCATGCCCAAAAAAACTTACTTGCATGAATATATCTTTTTGTGGAAGATAAGTAAAGCTGAAAATCCTTGCATAGCTCAGATTTTCTTGTGAACTCTCTAATCACAGTCTTTCAAAACAGGCCTGGAATGTTTGTTACTGAACTTCCACTGTCAATTTTCATGTCCTTCCCAAAATTAAGGGGATGTACTGCAGTGGGCTGCTTAGTGTCCTGTTTGTTTTGAAAAAAAGTATGTTTATTTCCCATATTTCTGAGGAGGATGTGTGTGTGCATTTTCCCATAACCATTCATATCTTTTTGGCCAAGGGCTTTGAGAATGGCAAGAGTATTGGATTTTTAATTTCTTTTGCATTAGTTCTCCCCTGTCATAGGGCTAGCACTTTCTGCATTTGTAGATTTCTGTATCTTTTAGTGATAGGAGTTTTGCTAGCACTTGCAAAGACCTCAGTATGATCAGGAAGCCTTCACCTACAGTATAGAAATAGCTGATTTGAAGCCTTATCCTAAACACTTGTGTGCTTTCTCATTACATCAGAAGATTGCAGCTTGGTTAGCTGTACATATCTGAGCTGGTTTGAAATTCGGAAAGTGAGGGTTTAACTGTAGTGCCGATAAGCTCTGTGTAATTTCCTACTTGATTAATTATCTGTTTGGTAGAATTTGCTTTTGATTTCTGCCCTGCTGTGGCTGCAGCAGGGTTTAGGCTGAGTATGTTCCTTTGAGCATGTTTTTGTCAGCCTTTGTGGACATGGTCTCCTTCCTGCACTTAAAAACTGGGAACCTTTCTGTGGTATTCTTGCCTAGGGAACTTACTGAAGTGAGCAGTGCTGGGCCAAAAGCACAGGGATCTTCTACTCAGCCCAAGCTTATTTTGTCCAGTTGCCTCCTAAGGTGCTGTTCAGATGCAAGAGCTTGTGTCTGAACCCTCTGTGATGCCAAAGGGCCCCCACCCTCTCACCTATCCTAGCTCACCTTGCTGGTGAGTTGGGTGTAGCCAGTGGTGCTGCTGGGGAGGTTTTGGTGAAGGAGGATTATTGTAAAACAAGACTGATTGCTGTGGTTAGGCTTGCTCTTCTGCCAAAACTAGTAATGAGCAAAATCATCTCTTGGACTTCTGAGACCACAAATACCTACAGGTCTTCCATGTCTTGGATGTAAAAGTGTAGGTCAGCAAAAGCATTTTCCCAAGATCATGTTTTTCTTTACTAGGAAGATGCAGTGTTCTGGGGGTTATCAGTTCATTCATGGAGAACCCTTGGTACCTGGAAAAAAAAAAGCTAATTTAAATGTAATCTCTAAAGATGATTAATTTATTTTATGCTTATTGCAACAGACCTTAGCTAAGGTTTTTTTGAGAAGTTGTCTCTTGAAATTAATTGTTTTAAAAAATCTGTATGCTTAAAAAGTTTTTAAAAGTTTATGCTTATGCAAATTAGTAGCTACTAGTAGTAACTATTAATTCTGTTGAATTGCTGATCTGATTTTAATATTTTTTATCCCTAAATCAGAATGTTGCTACTTAATCTGTTAGCATGTTTCAAGAATAACTATATGTACACTGAACAGTCATTGTAAGAACTTTGACTTCCTCATTAAGGGTTTTTTGTATCCTCATGAGAAAAAATATTTTGGCTGTGTTTTGGGAACTTTCCCACAGTAGAACATGTAATTTTTGCGAGGTATTGTTTGGGAATTCAAAAGGAGTGCTAGAAGAAAGATAGCTCCACAAAGATGCTTTGTGAAGGGCAGCTGAGCCTGTGCGCCTTGTTTGCTGCAGCCAGTGTTGCAGATTTAATTTGCTGGGTATACTTTGCATGAAGGGGTGTATTTCAATAAGTCTCAAAATGGAAGTGGCGCTCTGCTTCCCTTTTTCTGAAGTTGGTGAAGTTGACCACTTTTCTTGAAAAGGGAGAGAGAGGAGCCCTACTGCAGTGCTTTTCTTACAGCTTTGTTTGCAGTTAAAATTAGCTATTTGTTCTCTCTGGGTATCTCTGTTACGCCCATAGAGCTGTAGATGTGTTTCTTTGTATATCTCGGTCTTGTCTGACCTGAGTAAGAGTGATTAAATATTTGATTTAGAGCAGTTCGAAGGAATTCTAGTCAACAATGAGCAGCATGTGTATCATTACCTGAGCAAAACTGAAGGAATGAGAAAAGATTAAAATATTCAAACACTTTTAGAGGGGGAAAAAAAAGGGAGTGAGTTTGATTTTTCTGCACTGATAAAAATTGAAGGCATATTCTTATATTGTTATTTCTGTGTGTATTCTGATAAACATGAACAACAGAATGAAACTGCATCTGGTGTCAGTGTAAATTACCTGGGAATGGGTATTCAGTTTCATGGAAGACACATTTGTGGAAGCATGCCTGTTGTTCACTTGTCTTTACCAGGCTGTTTGTTTCTGTTTGCTTGCTTTTTGTATGTTTTCAAGTTAAAATAAACTTGACTTAATAAACAAAAACATTTATTACATAGTTATTTAGAGTTTCCAAAAGGGAAGATTGTTCCTGTTCCCCATGGATTGTTTGTTTAGTAGGTTTTTTTGGTTTTGCTTTTAGTTTGTATTTGCAGTTCTGTAGTTTTAGGGATAGTGGTCTCACGTCTTTATTTTACTTTACTTTATTTTACTTTACTTTTACTATCTGTACAAATACTCTGGGTCTATTTTACTTTTACTATAGTTGGGAAAAATATGTTGATACAGCCTTTTCCATTTGAAATTATTCATTCACACTTTTTGTCCTGTTAAGCAAAAAATAACTCAAAACTTGGAGGGGTGAGACAGAATGTTACACAAATGTGATTTGTAAGCAGTTAATGGCAAAACAAGGCTATACCACCAATAAGGTGGACGAAATTTCTGGTTGAGATTTAGCCTTTGGTTTCAGTAAGTCAGATTTCCATGGTACACTGTATTTCTTTAGCAGCAAATTGTAGTTTAAGAGCTTTGTTTCCCATGCTGAATGTTCTCTGCTGCCTCATTCGTGCCGATGCAACTGTTTGTGAGGCTACAATATATACAGGATAAGTGGTACAATCTTGTTAGCTGAACAAAAAGAGAGGAACTTTTGAGAAATAGTGTATGAGATTTTTTTTCTTCCTAAGATTTAAGTGACTCAGTCTGGTTTAGATTATGGCTTCAAGTGTTTGTGTTGGTGCAGCTGAAGGTGTGAAGACTTAGGCTACAAGACTGAGAATAAATGTTTGTGGTTGTGTGTAGGAACGTCTGAAATAGCTTAACCTCTTCCAGAGAGTATATGGTGCTCTGTTTTCAAACGCTGTCTAGAAGTATAAAACAAAGTATGAAATACTGTGTCATTATTTAGTCCTGATGCATTTCCTACAATGAGATTTTTTTTTTTTAAATTTATGAGGCATATGTGCAAGATGCTTCTTGAGAGAGGTCTTCCATTTTTGTTTGTTCTGAGGAATAACATCAAAGGAAACTTTTGTAAAAAGTCTCTCGCTCTTAAGGTTTTTTCCCCAGTGGAATATAGCAATGGCAATGGTACTAATGCTATCTTTGTGTGTACTGAATTGGGTGGATGAGATGCTAAGGTCTGAGGGTTTGTTTTTTGTTTTTTTTTTTTTTTGGTAATGTATATAATACTGAATCTTGTCTGTGCTTTTGTTGTATGGTACCTGAAAATTGGATGCTGGTGTGCACTCTTCCTGGAGACAAAACAAAGAAGTGACAACTTTATTGGCATGAAAGTTAATAGACATACACATTTTTCCATTTGGTATCTGAAGTCTGTTGGGACATACTTAAAATATGTACCTTCCATTGTTTTTGTTTTGACTTTGAGGTAACTGCTTAATCTTGTCAGGAAACCATTCCCTTGCCTGCACAGAACATTTCCTCAAAATACATGACCTTGCAGAAATCAGTTACACATTGTGTTATGTGAGTAGCCAGCGCTCATTTGAATGGTTGTGTGGAGTTTTGCTATTTGTCAAAAGACATGTCAGAATACACAGCATACATGATAGTAAATATTTAGATACATCTGAATTGAGAGAAAAAGAGGCTTGTTTGTGCAGTATTACTGACTTCATGTCCCTTGCTGGTGGTGCTGTGGGTGTTCAAAGTGTCTTCCCTTGCCAGTGCTGTAGGACAGGAAGGCACTGCCAGAACACAGAATCCTGTTGCTGGCTTCTACTTATGTGCAGTAGCTCAGGCAGTTTTTGAAGTTGCCATTGTTATAGTAATAAAAAAAGATGGACTTTGATTTAACTAGCTACTGCAGTATTTCAAATCTGTGGCATTTTATTGTCTTTATGTATAATGGTACTTCATGTTGAAATAGCTTTGAATTTTATATGCTATCAATTGCAAAATTAAAATGTAGTCATTCTTACATCAACCCGTGATCTTTACCTTTTGTGCCTCCAGTTCCCCTTTCCATCCCACTGCAGGGCAGGGGAGGCAGAGAGTGAGTGAGTGCCATGTGCTTTGGAATGTTTCAGTGAGAACACTAAGTTGGGGAACACTATTCCTAAACCACAGCAGGAGCTCTGCCTGTGGAATTGTTCCTCAGCTGTGGAGCAACCACAGTCTTCAAAGAAGAAAAAAGCAGGTGCTGGGTGCTGCTGAGCAGAATATGTGGCAGAGGTGTTTTACATGATTGGGCTTTTTATCCCAGTTACTAAATTCATAACAAGATGCTGGAAGCTGAAGTGATGTAGTTGATCTTGACATATTTTGTGATTTCCTGTTGAGGGTGGTTAATGATCAGCAGTTTCTCCAATGCAAGCAGTAAGTGGCTCATTGATTGAAATGATACTATCTTAAGAAAAACCATAATGAGGGGTGTAGTTCATAGAGGATGCTCTGACTATGAAACAGGAAATAAGATTTTGCACTGGTTAATGATGAGTGCTGTTCAGGTGGTGTCTCTCTAGACTCGATTAGTGCAGTAACTAAGTAGCTTGAATATATTCACTGCTAAGGAACTGGTGAGCAGATGGCAAACGCTCCCAATGAGGCAGTTTTCACTCAGTTACAGGAAAGTAGTTGTTAGCATCTCAGTCTGATTGCATTTCATGTTATCCGTTGATCCTATGGCTACATAGCCCATCAAATTTGTTGGGGGTCTTCAACAAATTTGTTACAAATTTGTGTGAAGCACAAAAGGTCAGACCTCTGTGTGAATGGCACCCAAAGGTCTGGTCTGAAGACTCAAGTATTTCACATGTGCCATGGATATGGAAACACAAGTCGCTCCGCCAGCTACATGCTGACCAGGAACAGGCACTTGCTGGAATGAGGGTAATTGAGTTTCTGTCCTTGTCACGGCTTCTCTGCTGCTGCTGAAAGCTGCTAATTAGTGCCAATGCCTTGTTTTAATTCATGATGACTTAGTTGGAAAATGCCAACTCCTTGGTCGTAGGCCACTGAACAACTATCAGATGGCAACACAATTCCAGCTCAGCTGTTAGAAATGGTTTGAGGTAACAGTGCCAAGGGAAGGATGATAGTTGTTGTAGCTGTGTTGGAGGTATTTGCCAAGGTGGAAGAGAAGTATATTCCATTTCTGCTGTGTTTTAGACAGCCATCTATTTTAGTGCTATTAGCTTGTATTTTACCAGACTAAGTATTGATGGATATCTGGTCTCCACTGCTCCTAAATCCTTTTAAAGAAGCTTGTACAACTCTTTAATTTGACTTTTAGAGGAATACCATTTTAGGAGTTGAAAAACTTCTAGACTACTGGATATTGGTGGAAAATACAATTGGCACAATGCATGACACAATGGTGTAGAAACTCTCTGTTAGCTTTGTAAAACAGTTCTAAGGACCCAAAGCAAAGAAAATTGAATTTTGGGATAGGATACTTCTTTTTGATCTGCCTGAGGAGGCTGTATGTTTCTGAATGTCCAGGCAAATTATGAGTCCTTCTCCCTTCTCCTACTCATTCTTTGTATCTGGCCTTGTGTTCTGGTTTAACCTGTGTCTGATTAATTGGATGTCTTGGATTTTCTCCCTTTCTAAACCCCTATTGAAATGCTTTTTTAATTTTGTGCCTTCGGGTATTTTTCTTACTAGGAGAACACTTAGTGCAGGGTGATTTTGGCTAATACTTTATTTCGCTAATACTTTCTTACTTTCTTTTCTGAAGTAAGAAAATATTTATTATTTCTGAGTGTGAAAGAAACTCCCCTTTATTTATAAATTGCAATGCAGTGTATGTTATATAAGTTATTTTTCACTTTTAAAACAAAATGTACAAATACTCTGGGTCTTTCATCATTGGAATTGACATATGTCGGATTACTACCTTTACTGGGTTGATAAGCAAGCATTGCTGTTAAAGGCCTAAGGTTCTTATGTGAATGAATATCTTCTGTGAATTTAAAAGTGAAGAGAAAATAATGGCACTTTCTTGCAGTCCATCAAGACTTGATAGTAAACGAACATTTAGCCATGACGAAAGTAACACACTTTATAGGGACACAATCTACATAAATCCAGTAGGATTTGCTGTTGACTTTGGCCCACGTTCCAGCATGAGAGTTACCTTACATTTCTTTTGAACAAAGGAGGTCTGTCTGAAACAGGTGCTCTAATGGTTACCTCGGCCTTTATAAATAGCTTTTAGGTGAAGTATTACTGCTGTTAACCATGAGTAACTTCACAAGGCCACCTTGGTTTATTTCGTGAGGTTTCCATTTTATAAAATAAAAAGCTCATGGCTACAGCTTTGTGATGTTTGCTGCCTCATATGTTGCTGTTTATTTTTAGAGCATGCTTATCACAATCTGTCAGCTGAATATTGGTCTGTCCCCTCTGCTATTAGGTAGCTGCTGAAATGCCATTCTCAAGATAACTTTACCTACCCGGGTAAAGTTCCAGGGTAATCTTAGTTTTGGTAGGAAATAATGTATCTAGAACTTGCCAACTCTGCAAAACACATAAAACAGTAGAAGACATGCTTATTAAGTTTGCAACCATACAATAATGCGTTATACAAACTTAATGTGACAAAATGGTTTTGAGAGTCTGTGATGAGTTGCCTGAGTGTGTTGAAAGTTTTGAATGTTACTTATGGACACTAGTGAAGAATATTTCTAAATGGGTTGTAAAATGAGCCAGGAGATAATGGAGAAATAGCTGGGCCAGTATCCAGGCTGGTAAGACATGGCTACTTGCACACTGTTCATTGCTTTAGGAAAACTGTGTCACAATTTCTTTTAAGGAGAAAGGAAAGTTCTGCCTTATACAAGTGACATTTGATATCTTACTTGATTTCTTTTCCTGCTTCTTCTATTTATAGATGTCTTCAGTTTGAGATTTATCTGCAAGCTAAGGTCAGGAAGTGCGTTCCTCCAAAAATGCTACTTGTTGTGGTTTTCTGGCATGTCCTCTCCCCTCTCCTTCCCAAAAGGAACTGTACAGAAAGTATTTTTCCACAATGAAACACAGATCCTCAGCTCTGCCAGTATCATGCTGTGACTCTGGCCTATACTGGTTTACCTCCAAAAATGAAACTTTTAAAAATAATCTTTTGGTGTCCACAACAGTTATGTGACTGATTAAAATGCAAAAGACAGTAACCACTTCAGTTTGAATTATTTCTCCTTCTAATAGAGTCTACATGTAGAATAGGATGTGGATGCAGAGGAACACGGGCTGTATCCTATTTGGTTGGACTTAGAGTGTAGCTTTTCAGATGACCTCAATGACTGTTTTACATAGAGATACATTTATATTTGGGGGAGATGCTCATCCATTCCATGCTTCCACCAGCCACATAAGGTCATGGAGGATCTTAAATATGAAAGGTGTCTCCCACATTGGAGGTCATGAAAATAACAAGCAAATGCTCATTAAACATGTGCTATTTTTTTGTGTGTTCTGGTGTATAGAAGAGGTTCACCCCAATTTAGAAACAAAAGGCTTAATCACTTAAACTAGTCCTCTGAGAGAGTACAGCAATCCTGAGGGCAGCAAAGATGTGGGAATGCAGTGAAGTCTTTTGACTAAACTGGTTTTGTCATACTCAGGGTTCAGTGCACAATCTTAAATTCAGGATTGATTTTTCACAAATAGCCCTGTTTAGTCATTAAAGTTTGCACTATTGTTAATACAGCAGTACAACTGAACTTGTATGCTTGTGGTATGACCACTTTGCAAGCATGCACTGTAAAGTACATCTGAGGAATAACTATTGCTATAAGGAATTTAAAATGAAGTTATATTTGAAGATGTGATTAAAGTCTTTAACTAAACAAGGGTCATGCACCCAGGTCTTCCTGGGTGATGTTCCCCTTTTAAGAATTTATTTAAACCTATGTTACTTATTGAAACCTCTGATGACAAGTAACTTCTCCTTTTTGGAATATGGGTTTGATGGTATGTTATATACTCTATAATGAATATTTTGTCATTTGACTTTGTTTTATATTGTTTCATGCTTCCATGTGCCATACACTATGCTTAGAATTAAGACAGTCAGCAGTAGTTGAACGTTTTGTTTAACTTCTTATTTGTGTATCTGTTTTTTGTATAACTTTTTATAATAGACCTGATTAGTGTGTAGTGCTTCGCATTTGGCTTTTAAAGATTTTTGCAATGTGTTGTCTTGAGCAGGTTTCAGGAAAACAAATTGTGAGTTAAATTGTCACTGTTTAACCATCTCATCCTCAGTGTGAAGTGCCAGTTGAAAGAGGCTTATGAAACCAGCTCTGTATGTCTGAAAGTTTTCTTAGCTGTTGAAATTCAAAGTACTGAACAGAATAGTCTAAATTTATTCTAAAAAGTATTCTGGCATTTCTTAAGAAACAAACACAAACAAAATATTTTTCTGTATTGATCCTGTTTTATACTGTTCTGGTGCCTGGATAATTGGGATATCAGTTTTTAATTCTATATTTAACTAGGAAGCATGATAAAACTCCAAGTGTCATGAGCCCCAGTGCTCAGAGGTTTTTGTGTCCTGTTCCTTTTTTAAATTCCAAAATATTCCATATACTCTGCAGTTGGAGAGTAATTTTGTGTTTTCACAACTTTTCTTCTGCGTTCACACAGTCACCAAAATAGTTAGGCTGCTTTCATGTTTTTCTTTTATTCCTAATGCTAGCCCCTTGAAATAACAGGGACCTACAGTTATGACAGAAAAACTCCCTTAACATCTCCTGACTTCTGTCTTGTCTTCCAGCTGTAAACTGTGGAGGGAAGGTAAGTGTCTTTTCAGATGGTTTGCTGTCTGTTGAAAGCTGGCCTCAAAACCACTGGAATTTGGTTGCATGTCAAAATGAGTGATTTTGTATTCCATTTAATGAGTGGATTTGGTAGCTGTGAAGTAAGGCAAGAGGCACGTGTTGCGTGCTGAAGATCCTTTTTGTATGTGTTACTTGGTTTCTTAGTTTAGTATCTGCTGTCTAAAATGTCAGAATGGACATTTGTCTTTCAAGATGGATGTGTGGGTTTGTATTTTTTTTTTCCAAAAGAAAATGACACAACAGTGCCTGTAAGTAGTGAAAAATGACAAAGTAGTGTCTGTAGATGATCTATGACTGCCTGCAGTGACAGACCATGAAACGCAGTGGTCTGCAGGCAGAACCCCAGTGTTCAGCAGCGGCTTCTTGATGTTGAGTCATTTCAGCAAATTCCAGCTCTGAGGATAGCATGGCCCTGCAATGCCTGCATTGCAGCTGCTCAGGAAGGATAACCTGCTCAGAGTACACTTACAAAACTTGGAGATGCTGCAATCATGAGTCATTTAGAAAATTTTAGTTGGGAGCCTGCTGTTCAGGGATAAACACTCACATGCAGTAGCTTTTCAAGTAGATACCAACTTAATTCACTTATAAATTCTTTACTTTGATAATATTAAAAAGAAATTATTCCCAGGGAAGTAATTTGCCATTTTAATTCATCTCCTCAGGAAAAGAAGAAATTCTGTGAAGATCTTGTTAAAGGTTTTTCCTGTAATTAAAAAAAACCCAAGCTAGCCAATCAACAAACAAACACAAAAAAAGGTGGAAGGGGTGGAGAAAAAAACACAAAAGGGGTCTGTGTGTGTAAATAGGTGATGTGGGGGACCACCTGCTAACCAGAATATCTTTTGATCTGAGCCAGATAAAGAAACTTGTGAGAACCTTCCTGGTAGGTGCAAGATAGCGAGCTGATAAGAAGCCGGATACAGTAAAAGCGTTGCACTAGTTAATACAGCATTCCTCACATAGTGGGTCATCTTTTGTGGGTTTCAGCTTGTGTATTATACTACCATCATCTAATTTTGTTTCTTTGATGAGCAGAAGGCTTCGTTCCTTTCTTCAACTGAGAATCTCACAGTTATTATCAACTGTAATTTTTAATTTTTTTCCCCTTGGTTGTTCTTCTCATTCTACTGTTTTATTCTCTTTGCTGCTCTTATTTTCTTCACGGTTGCAGACTTTCTGTATATGAAACGTTTTTGTGCTGCTAGGACTCAGCTTTATAGAATTCCAAAATTATTCACTTTGGTAATGAACAATGCAAGAAAAATGCTTTAAAGGGTAAAAGGAATTCAGTCTGTCATAAGCACTAAAGCGTACTTGCTGCTTATGGACAGATTCCTTCTTCAGCCTAAAAAACCACCCTTTCTATAAATCCCATATAGTGTCAAAATCTGAAGGATGGGTTAGCAATTGCCGTGACCTCTCTTAATACGCTGAAATGAAAAAATGCCCAAAACCTAGGATTTTTTTTCTTGTGTTGTTACTTATGACATTGCTATTTAATCACTAGTTTGTAGTTTACATTTGCTTTTTATTAAAAAAAAATTACCAGTAACAACAACATGATACGGAAATAAAATACTTTATGAATGGTTTCTGATTGTGTTTATATTAAAAAATACTCTATTCAAACATCTGTTTGCACTTGGATAAAATCAAGAAAATGACCTTTCTGTCCTGTGGAGTGTGTGTGGTTTCTTTGGTTTTGTTTTGTTTTGCATTATGGATAAATGTGTTACGGCATCTGAAACTAACACAGCTACACTGAAATAGTATTGCTTGGCAGCATGTTTGAAACAGCAGGAATATGCTCTATATGTTAAGTTGTGGAGGGGTTTTTGTTATTCTGTTCTCACAGTGCTGTCTTCAGTTAGTGTGAGTTATAGTTACTATTAAGACAGATCTAACATCTCATAATCATGTTCAGTTTGAACAAATAAAGTATTCCTTTAAGAAAGAAAACAAAACTTCTCCACTTTGCATAGGAGGACTGTAAAATACCATAAATGACTGTAAGAATGAGGATGTACTTTCCAAATCAGTATTTCATATTTGGGATTGTGGGTAGCAGTTTGTCAGTCTTTCCTCATGTCTATTAAAGATGTAATCTAGAAAATCAGCTGGCAAGTAAATTATTCATATGCTATATTCCAGCTTTAAAAATATAGGTGGCATCCAGAATCAACTTAGTGGAACCTAGAAGTATTTAGTTGGATTTCTAAGTAGTTTTGGGAAATAAAGCTTTACCTCTTGGATTTTCTGTGACCTGCTGCTTGTTTGTCAAAGTAGGGATGGGAAAAATTGTTGATTTGGATGCTAAGAAATGCTTTTATAGTCAATGTAAACTTAGAGTGCAAGGTAAAGGTATTTTCTGCATGTGTAAACCCATATTTTAATGCCAGACTGCTTTGCTGTCTACTGTTGTCATTAGAGCTGGGACATCAAGCTGAGGACTTAAGTGCTCTCTTTTGCAGATAATTTCACCTCTTATAAATAAACTCTGGTGTGGATTTTTTGTCCAGCTCATTTGAGCACCTCTGGAAGTTACAGTACCTCCAGTGATAGGAATTCTGCATTATGACTCATCTGCAATTGCTATCCTGTGGACAGCTGAAAGATGTGTCCCGTTTCAGAAGGCAGATCTCAAGGCTTTTGGGATGATGAGACTGGTGGTAGGCTGCTGTTTGGACAGGCCTTATGGCCATTTAAATTAGCTGAATTTGTTAAAAAATTAATTTTAAAATACCACAATAGCTTTGTTTAACCCTGTCTGTCTGCCACCCATCTGCACTTACTTTCAGGAGAAACACACTCCAGAGAAAACGATTTTTTGTATCTTCCAGGTCTTTAAGGGTGACAAAAGATGTTTCTGATGCCCTACATTTTGACTTGGTAGGTGGAGGTGTAAGAATCACATAGTCTTCAGCTACAACCTATGTTTAGGTCTCCAAGGTTAGCCTATAAAAATATACAAAATTTTGAGGATGAGATAAAAACTTTCCCCAGTCAATCTTGATAGTGACAAAAATGACTATTAGTGAAACCATCTTTGCAATGTCGAAGACTTGAGCAGACTGTTGTTAGGGAGGCTGCTATACTTTTGGGTAACTTTGACCCTTTTTGCTGACTAGAGGCGGGGGTGGGTGTTTTATCATAGTTCCGCTGGTTGAGTCAAGGTGTGCATGTAGACATGGGTGTTGCTAATGAAAGTGGATGTTTTTCTCTTGCCTAGAGGAGGTGCTCTGCATCAACCTGAGCATCACTGTGCTGCTGTCTGTGGAAGGCTTTTATTGAACCATCTGTAATTTTTTTCCCCCCTTCAGAATGAATTCAGCATCCTGTAACTCTGTAGAATGCATTTTGTATACAATTAGTGTTTTTCCATGTTAATGAGACCTTTTCTCCCTAAGGGAATATTGTCTATTATCCAAACCCAAGAAAGATAATTTGGTATTGATATTTTGTCCTGTTTCTCTTAAGAGGAACTTAGTGGAGGGGGCGGGGGGGGGAAGTGTTTGTATGCAAAATAAAGTCCAGCTTGAAAGCGTATGTTGGATTATATCATATGAAAAGGCGTTAATATTTAACAATAATATGGGCAATAATTAATATCTTAGACAACTTGGAAATATTAGCTGCAGGCATTTTAAAATGTTAATAACCTTCAGTCCACTAGTCCAGACAGTTTCTGAATGCTGAGGAAGTTGTTAAATAATGAAGTGCAGTGATATGTGCCAGAAGCAGCCTAGCAGCCAACAGAGTAGGTACTACTTCATGTGACATTTTCACATGTAGTAGATGAATATTAACCACTTTACCAGAACAATGTATTTTTAAGAGGTTGGTGGTTTTTAAAGGCTAAGCCCCAGATGAGTAGTACAGGAAGAGGAATGAAATAGAAGAGGATAGGGGGTCAGAGTATGTGGTGCGTGTTTCCAGGTAGCTTCTTTTTCTCCCTCTGTTAACTGTCCCCTCCAGCACTTGGCACTTGATCTGTGGTTCTTTAGAAAGACATATTGTTTCATTTACTGTAGTGGCAGAAGACATTAACTTTCAGAGGGAGGTTATATAAGGAGAAAGAAGTGGACTTCAGTTCATAGTGACACAGCCTATGTTTTTGCCTAAATACAACTGAAATAAGTTTTAAGGTAACCTCATTAATTTTAATTTACGGAAGGAAGTATGTGAATATCTTTTATTGAAAAGATGTGTGAAGAGCTTTTTCAGTATGACCAGGGTTTTAGTTTATTTCTACTTGTTTTCTCCAGTATTGTTTTCATTCAGATTCAGAAATGTGCTTTAAATATAATCGGATTTGAGCATCTCCATTACTTAAATTAACTGTATTGGCAAAGCTGTTCATGCACTGATTTAATAGGCTCTAATGTCATATATAAATTGCATACAGTATTGTAGGTTGTGGGATGATCATGTCTAGACTGGGATGCTCAGAAGGAAGAGGAACATAAGTGTTGCTCTCCTGTGCAATGGTACCAGTCTCACTTATGCTCTGATCAGTTTTTATGCCAGCAAAAATTCCTTTGATCATGTCGTATCACCAAATACTCATTTTGTTCTGAGAAGCGACATTAACTGTACTGGCAAAGGAGCTTTTGCAAATGTCTCCACTCATGTCAGCTAGGTTTGACTGCTTTGCAGGCTGTTATTTTTATAGATCTGCCTGGAGAGAGTGAGTGTAGATGTGATAATAACAGCTTTCATTTTAATAAAATATAGTGAAGTGTTTGTAGTTTCCTTGCTACCTTTCTGTACAAGTATTACTTCACCAATGAATTAAATGACTTACGCTAATTAATGACTAATTAATTGGCTGTTAGCTAATTAAGCTAATTTTTGGATGTCTATGGTGTCAATACATATGTCTCATCTCACAATGCTGCTATTCATAAGGGAAACTGAAACAGTCCTCTAACTTTTTCTGATAGATCACAAAAACATGGTGCAACTCACTACAAATGCTGTTTGGAGAGCAAAAAGGGTGAGAGAAGAATGCTAATGTGGTAAATATTGCTGTATGGAACCATTAGGCCATCTGACTTGGAAGTAAACGTTGGAATAGTGACTGTATTTCAGGAGGATGGGCAGGAGCATGGATTGACTCGGTCTTTTGTTTCTTATTTTGCTAGGCTGGCATGTCTTTCAAAAAGAAGTGCTGCTATTATAAGGGGAGAGAGGGGAATCCATAGATGCATGATTGTATGGCTTGAGGAGGAGAATAAAATTTTTTTGTGGGGACACCAGATATATTTTTAGTAAATTAATAAGAGAAGTAATCTTCCTATACTTTTATGCTTGGCTACCAACCAGTTCTTGTAGAGAGAAAATTGGGAGCTAGTTAACATTTTTGTCCCTCTTTCATTGACAATAAAACCTGTAAAAAAACCCCTGTAAATACAGGTTTACAGTACTGAACTACTTCATTTTTTTGTTCCTTAAAAACCAGTTATGCCAATTTGAAATTGAAATCAACACTGTGAATGTCAATTAAAGCAAGCAAGAGCTTCCAATTTCAATGAAATGTCCTTACATGGAATAATTACATTCTTTCTTCTTTACTTAAAACCAGGCAAACCAAAAGAAAACAGAAGGAAATTATTGGTGCTGGCATTGGTAGATACACTGCTAGCGCTGCTTCAAAACAGAAGTAACATTAAAAATTAATACATAAAATAAAGCTTTTAACTTGGAATTATGAAGAAAGTAACTAACACTTCAAGATGCTCATTATCTCCAGTTTGTTCTTTTAGAGTAAACTTAGAGACTCTTTTATTTCTGTACAGAAATATATTCTAAAACCTGACAAAGGCTCAATCTTTCATTGCTATTGGAAATGAAATATATTTGCTCCTTGCTATCTAAGACAGCCAAGCATTTATTTGACTTTAAATTATCTTGAACTCTTAGGAGTAGCATCTGTATTTGTGTTTGGGATGCTCTTGTTCTCTCAAAGGCTACGTTACATGCAAGGGATTGAAACAAAAATTCGTTCTTAAATGCATAAGGTTCTTAAATGCATAAAAGCCTTAAATAAAGTTTTTTTTAATTCTTGGTTTCAGACTGTACTTGAGAGAGAAGTTTTATTTTGGCAATCTGAAAACAGATCTTCTTCCATTGTGGCTAAACAGTAATTTTAGAGGCAATGCTACTTGTGTAAACTATGGAGGCAAAAAATAGACTTCCAGTAGTTGTAAGAGCTTGTTCTTCATGGCTGTGTTGTTACTCATAGGAAGGTTTGCAATATTTTTAATTAGAGCTTGCTCTGTAGACAGTGGAAAAAGTTGCAACTTTTTTTTTTCCTGATGGTTCTTTTTTATATACTTTGAAAACTGACATGCCAAAGTTGACAGTAAAAATGTTGGTTGATTTTCTACACCTGCAGTTAGGAAGCAACTTATTCAAGTAGTCACAATCTAGATTTACCACACTTAAAAATGAATAATTTTAGCACTTTTGACAGCATGCATTTAACAGCACGTGTTGTGCATAGCAAAGAGGGAGAAGCAAGTAGATGGAGTGGTCCACCAGCAGCTGCCAAAACTGTGCATTGGATTTGAGCCATAGCTATTAATCATTTCTTCTATGAAAAGGAAAAAAAATGCATCAAAAGCCTTTAGGGTGTTGGGAGGGGAAATTCCTTCCCTCTGCTAAGCAGAGAAATATACTTTATTTAGTCATGCAGTGGCTTCTTAAGTTGTCTGAACTAGTGGAGTTGCCTATGAAATATTTCACTTTTATGAATTTCATTTGTTGTAAATATACTAGTAAAAGGTTTTTCTGAAAATGCAACTCAGGCTATCAGGATTAATTTACTGTCTTTTAAACAAAGCTGGAAAGATTTGATCTATTAAATTGTTTTTCTGTGTTTTCTACAGAAGAGAAAGGGAGGACATGAACCAAAATAGCTTCTACTGCCTCTTTCAGGTCTTGCAAGTTCACTTTCCCTCTGTTGCCATTTGAAATACATTTTTCTTTTTTTGTAAGTCCCAAAAAGTCATGGAATGGTTTGGGTTGGAAGGAACCCTTGAAGGTCATGTAGTACAGCCCCCTGCAGTGAGCAGGGCTATATTAAACTGTGTGAGGTTGGTCAGAACCCTGTCCAACCTGACTTGGAATGTTTCCAGGGAAGGGGCACCTACCATATCTCTGGGCAACCTGTGTCAGTGGTTCCCTGGCCCTATCAAAAAAAAAATTCTTCCTTGTAGCTAGAAGATAACTCCATAGTATTTCTAAGTTATAAGTTTTGCAACACTTGAAATTACTGAGACAACATCCTTTATTTGTGTGCTGTTGCTATCAAAGCATAAGTTGTGCTGGATTGAAAATAGAACTCTAGAAATGGGCACGTTGGTGGAACCTGAAGAAGATGTTTTTGTTCAGATTTATATAAGCTACCCAGACCGCCTGACTTGCTCAGATTTAAAGGGATGTGTCTTGCAAAACCCCCCGCAGTGAGTCACAAACATTTCATTTTTATCTCAGGAAACTTTGAATTTCCATTTCAGGAAGTGGAATATAAATAACCTTCAGTAAGAAGACCAAAAATTCTGTAGATAATACAAAATTTTAATAGTAGATAATAAATGGCCAATATTTTCAAGACTGAGAATTAGTCAAGTGTGAGTCAATGGTATTTATACGATTTTCAAAATAAGTTTTTTAAACATGTTTAATGTTTTTCTAGATCATTGATGCTAAAATAGTTGAAAAGCCTGGAGATGGCTATAGCTATAGAGAGTCCCTGTTTTTATTTCCTTCTTTACAATTTTGATTTAGGGATTTGGAATAGGCAATTGAGTTATTAAAAAAATAAATGGCTTAATATGCACCAGTATTTCTTATTTACACTTACATTAGTAAAAGCTGGATTTTAGTCTGCACAGACTGAAAATAAAAGCTACTTTTGGGTCCTGTAAGGAATGGCTGCCTCTCAAGAGTCAAAAATGTCACTTCTGTCACATCATGATTTAAAGAAATCCCTGAGTCTTCCGATGCAGATCATGACTCCATAAAAATTCTTGCTCTTCTGTGCTGTGTAGCTGTTAAATAACTTTCATAAACTTAAATATTTGCTTGAGTGCTACAAGGGATGGTGTTATTTCATGAGACAGACACCTCAAAATCTTTCAAACAAATTTTGTGGATAGAATACTTAATTGGCAGCAGCAAAATGAGAAGAAAGATGCCATTTATTCAATGAGATGCAGTTTGTTTGGCATTCACAGAGGAAAACTTGTACATATGTTCAGGCTGAGAGAGGGGAGTGAGGACCAGGTAAGAAGTTAGAAAGTGGAATCTTGGAGCTATTGGTAAAGACAAACCTGTTCCTGAAAGATGAGGCATCTCTTGGTGAATGATGCTACAGCTTGCTTTTGAAATGGGCAGAAGTGGTACAAACCAAACTTATTTGGCAGTGCTGGCTTTTAAGGCCTTCTCGACCTTCCTGTACATATTCCTTGTTTTGCTCTAACAGTGACTGGAAAGGAATCTTAATGATGAAGAATACTAAATTAGTACTAAAGTGTGCAAGGGGGAATGTTGCTGGTATCTCTTTTGGTCCCAACCCTCCTCATGTTTTTCAAATTCTGTTCAGCTATTATGCTGTCAGGGATGCTAACTGATTGACAGTTATGCTTTGCATATTGGACAAGTGAATGACAGAAGACAAGCAGTCTTTGTGGCTTCGGGAGAGGTCTGATTTGTGTTGGGTGGAATATATGCCATTTCATGCTGTTATTTAAAATGCAGAATTTAATTGATAGAAGTAATGCCAGCTCACTTGTATAGCAAATAGAAAGGAAGTAAACATTGAAAAATAAGTATGCAAATATTTTATTGTGCTCTAGGCTTATTAACTTGCTATAATATCTTTATGGTACTGCCTAGCAATTGCAAAGTTATCAAGCTTAGGAATCATTGAGGTGGATTTTTTTGTGATTCTTCCATTGTCTCAACTCTTAAAGAAGCTAGAGAATAATATTGTGGGAGAAAAATTAGTAAAAGTTCAATATTAGACAGTAATTAAATAACAAGTTAAAAAGTCTCAATGGAAGACAAAGCACTCTTTGCCAGAAAAAGTGAAAGACTTAGCACTGTTCTTGTTGATACTGACTTGATAAAAAAGGCCTTTCTTATGGCACCCTCCCTATATTTGATTGTTTTAGGAGCCCTAGCTGAAATTTCTGTAGCACTGAAATATTTTGTCATATGTGATATTTCTTACTTCCGTCATTGTCCCAGGTGCAGGACTTTCTAAGTGGAACCCTGGTAAACAGATCTCTTGAAATGCCAGTGTCTTTCTCCACTGGAAAGAGTATGCTTCATCCTACAAGTGCGTTTGTGATATGTACAATCTTGATACTCCTTATACGCATGTTCAGAAATATTTCTAATTCATCGAAGTACATAGACTCCCTTGAAATTCTGTGTGTACAAGCTTCAGGTTGACTTAATACCTGACTTAATACTGACTAATTAGTATGAAAGAATACACAAGAATTTTTTCTAAGTACTTGTAGTAAGGATTCTTGAGCTGTGTGGTATGATTATGCCAGTGTATTAAACACAGTATTATTTGGAAAAAGGATGTGTATACAGTTTTTGTTGTATAATTGAATGAGGCGTAAAATGCCTCAAAAAACCCTCTGTGTTTTGGACCTTGTGAATTCATTTAGCTTGCATTCCTGTTATTTTAGTTGAGATTTTGCAATGCTTAAACTTTGTGATATGAAGTATATACCTTGCTCAGAACTACCTATAGCAGTTCTTGAATACATATATTTTATATGCATTTGTTGGCATCTGCCATCTATCACCTTAACCTCTGAGCTCCTTTTTTTCCAAAAACTGTCCTTTAAGGAGTGTGTTTTCCCTCTCCTTCTGCAGTCTATTGTGGATATTGTGGGCAATGACCTGAAAGGGCTTATGAAAAGGTGCATAAAATCTGTAGCTTGATTTCATGGCATTGTTTTATACAAAATGTCATAAAAAGAAATTCTTGGTTAGTACTGAAAGAGAAAGTGAGATATTTTACCCCCAAACAAAATATGTATGTAATGCATGCTGTCCAATGGAACTTAAAAGTTCATTAAAGGTCATTAGTCAGGTATCTTCTTGGCTTTCCTTGTCATGAAAATATTTCTATTTGCTGTGGCATGTCTAAAAATAGTGGCTACATCCCCATGTTTTTGTGCCGTTCCTAACAAAAATGCATCCTGTTCTTCATATAAAAAATATCCAATGGATATTTACTTAAAAAAAAAAATCAGTTTTCTTTTCTTGAAGATTGAGGGGAGGTCACCAAGCAGGAAGAGAGATGTTTGCAGGTGGGAACTCTTCAGTTTTTTAGTAGTAAAGACCTGTCTTTCAAGAAGAAGGAATTATTTTATTCTGTTTTTTCAGTTTAGTTCTTTAAGCCTCAGAATGCTATACAATCCAAATGCCAAACGGAGAATAATTTAATGGAAGACATTTTCTTACAGTGTTTTCTGTCGGAAAACAAATGAAAATGATGCATGCTTGTCCTGTCTTGGGGAGAAGCCCAGCAGTGGAGAACTTTAATGTGCTTAGACAAAATGCAGCTCATTGTGGGAGTGTGATTATTCTATAAGCTCTAACTTGTTTTAGGGTATGCTTACATTCACTCTTATACTTACGACTTCATCTTTGCTCAAATAATGTAATTTTCTCAAACAACAACACCTTGCTTTTTCACAAAGAATATACAGGCCAAATAATGTCATTGTCAAGAACTGATTACCAAATATTCATCACGATTGAGGAAGACTGGAGTGGTATGAGTGTTTGCAAAAATGTAAACCTGAAACTGGAAAGCTCACGGTAGCATGAGGCTGGGCACAGATTTGTAATGAGGTATTAGGGTTGCCCTGGAATCTGAGTATTGGACAACTATTGGTATGTGTTGTAGTGTAGTAAGGAAGGTGAAACAAACACTTCTAACAATATATTTTGGTATATCAAATGTATCTTTTACAGTATGTGAGTTTCTGGCGGGGCTGTTGGAACAGCAAGGATGACGGAAAAAGAATTTCTATGGAGTAAACCAAAAATGACCACTGATTCCTGTCTCACTTGAATGAGTTGCTGTCAAAGATCATTCTGTTGGTCTGTAATCCATCTTGAAGGCAGCCTTCAAGAGTTTGTTTAGCTCTTGCTCACATAGCCCCTCTTAGAACTCTTTTGCTTCTCACCTTCTTGTCGTAACCCTTTACCTGCTTTGACTCTGTAACTTTTAAGATTTGCTATAACCTAGCTGATGGTCCTGAGAAGGTGTCCCTACCTCTCCTCCTCCTGATTTTGAAAATAAAGGAAGTAGATAGAGTAAGGATTGACTTTTCTGGATGCTTAGCTGTTACCTTTGCATAATTTAATGGGGAAAAAAAGAAGACAGAGATGGTTATGATAACATGTGAGTTTTCTGGCCTGGAATTTGGAAAACCCTAGAGATGGGTGTGGTGGAAAAGAAGTGCTTATACAATTAATGCAAGAGGGGAAGGAAGACAAATGGAATTTGAATGTTCAGAAACCATGTTTCTGATGAGATACTGTGCAGAGCAAGTTTTCTGCAGAGGACATGATAAAACACAGTGACTCACCAGCTGCTTGGTTGCACAAGGTGGCCAGGACTGTTCTGCAGAGAAAGCTGTTGTGCATGTGCTTGTGGAAGATGTGCCAGCTGATGCTGTGGGCAACCTTTTTGGCTCTTATTTTCTCGGATTCAGTTTTACAGCACAGCTGCTGTGTGGGACCAGCTCCTGTGTGCAACTGTTGCCATATTTATGAAGTGCAAATGCATGGGATTCATCCTTGACTGCAGCGAGGAAGGTTATAGATAATAAATGGTAATTGTTTGATAATGAGAGAGGTGTCACTTCCCAAATTGGCTTAAGCTATGCTTTTCTTTTAAGTAATTGTAGTCTTTTGTTTGCTACAGCAAATGACAACTTTTACACAACAGAAAGAGATGGTGAACAGAAATTCTAACACTAAATAAGTATGTTCAAGTATGATCTCACTCAGTTTCCTGAAACAGGAGCTGGTAGAGCTGGGGAGTTGTGATACCACCAAACAGTAGCCTCCCAGAAAGTCCAACAGTGCAGGTTTCTCCCCACCATCACCTCTTGGAGCTTTTGCCTGTAGTAGGAGTTGTTTTTAAATGAACTGAACAAAACATTTGGGATTTTTCTGATCACAGTGAAATTTGGGAAAAATAGGGGCAATATGTTTCTTTTAGAAGTACTAATTCCTGGTAATAGGACTCAGTAGCTATGCAAAGGATAAGTGCTATGCTTTTAATGTCATTATTTTTAACGCTGGGTTCACTGTGCATGCTATTTAGTGCTGAAAAATGAGTTTAATACAGGAAATCCTCTTTGGGTGCTTCTGGGAGGATGGCAAAGGAGTGTATTTCAGAAAGAAAGTTCTTTGGCAAAACCAATAGCTGTTTTTGAGCCTCACTGGCAGATATAGATAGGTCTGACTGTGAGGGGGTTTTTTGTGGTTTTTTTTTTTTTTTCTTCTCTCTAGTTTAAAAAAAAGAAATCTCAAACTAGTAATATCTCTATATTTGTCTGGATCAGCTGGTGTTTGGACTTAGTTACTGACTCTGACTTATATTCTTTATACATTTCTCACTCATTTTGGATTGATAGACTCAGTGCTTACAACAAATCTGTGTTTTTATTAGCAGCTTAGTATTTTAAATATAACATTTGCTATACTAGCTTTTCTAAGTTTGTAAGTGTATGCCTACTCTCATTTGTAGGCACTGAACTTTGAATTTACAGCTCCATCTCTCCTTCTCTCTTCCTTCAAATGAACCTGTTTATAGTTCAACAAAGCAAACATCTTGTCAATGTTTTTCAAACTGTATAACTGCTGTGGAGCACGAGAACTAGAGAGCTGAGGAAATAAAGTCGCTATTTTCCTAACTGTAATTGGTTTTGCCCTTCACTCCTTTCCTATGAATAAGAGGACTAAGTTGAAAGCTTAGATGACAGCAAATATGTTCAATAGGAAAAAGAAAGTTAAGGGATAAATTGGGGAAGTAATTTTTCATCTTCAAAGAAAATATTGAGGATTTTCCTGTCATCACAATCAACAAGAGTTTATTGAATGCTGAATAGTGCTGGAGCTAGTTGTGAGGCAACCCTGCTTCTCTGTGATCTTAGGTGCTTATCAAAAACGATCCAAGTATATAAATTGGTCTTGGTTTAGTTGTGGTTGAACAAATGTTTCTAAATAATATTTTAACTCAAGTTTATGAACAAATTGGTATTTCTGTGCCTTGTTCAGAAAACTAGTTGTTATCTGGGCAGCTTAATTTTTTTCTCAGTAGTGGAGTCCTGCACAGATACTTTTCCTGGTCCATTCCTGTCTTTCATCTTCTTAACATAGCTTAATGCACACTGAAGATGCTCATCTAGGAAGCATGAGTTTAACACAAGTGTGACCATTCTAAATTCTTCTGAGTCACTTTGAATAGCCCAGAGCTGGTGGGAGGAGAAGGGAAAGTGGGAGAAACAATACTTTGTACCACCCAAATTGAGCAATAAGTTATTGCTGCATGTGGTTTCTGAGAAATCTAACATTGTTGGTCTCCAGAAGATGAAGCTTTAATTATACCCTCTGAACTGTTGCTTGCCCATGTTTATTTTCTCAGAATTCTGGTCAAGGTTTTCTGCCCAGTATTCTTCCAACTTTTGAACTCCTTTCACAAATGTGAGAGAACGTTTATATTAAATGTATTACAGAATTGGTGTCAGAGTTGCAGAAGGAGAATAATATGCTTGGCACATAGAGTGAATTTTGACATTGGCAGCTGATGAACAGTGGGGGAAAAGGCCATTTTAAGCTTAAAATATGCTCATCAGAAGAATCTTATAATAGAAATTAAGTGGAAGTGGAAAAACCCCACTCACAGACAGTAGGTTCTGTGTTGATTTCTTTACTGCATGCAGTGGAGTTCTTGCTTCTCTTTCAACTGTTTTAATTCAGTAGTTGCTGCAGTCTGTGCAACTCTATTCTTGCTGACAGTATCAGGTAGGCATGTTTATTATCATGGGATGTTTTGAAAGCTTTAATGGCAAGAAGAGTTCATTCACCTCTTTGTAACTCATGGCATTCAGGGTGTAGGTGAGGGCTGAAAAAGAACTCAGTTTCAGAGGTATGCAAGAACTACAGTTTCTTGGTTTCAGCTCATGGAAGAAAATGATCTATGGTTAATAATGTCACCTTCCTTCCTCCTCCTCATTATGGTGCTGAAAGGTAGGAAGGATAATAAGGAAGGCCGTGTGCCAGAGCTGAGATGATTATCAAAGATAGATTCAAGGGAACTGAACTTACTGGTTTGAGAATCCTGAAACCAATTACCATGCCTGGACTGGTACTAAAGAATGAGGAACCGGGGATACCACTCTCCTTAGCAGTATTAGCTTCCTAATTGTCAAATTGACACCTGACTGTAATCCCAAGTGTCTGTCACTTGTTCATCTGCATGCTATATTTCTTAAGCTGCAAACAAGTAGCTTGGCTTGGGACAGATATGGGGCAGGGACTGGAGAGAAGTGAGTGATACCACTCACCAGTAGGCAGTATTGCCCTTGGTGAATTATACAAACTTCCTACCTAATCTGTTAAATTATATTTATTATTCTAAACAGTCAAGTATACAACTAGAAACCTTTACCTATGAAACTCCCTGAGCAAGTCAGGGTACCATTCTGCCTATTAAAAGTGGGAAATTAATGGCTTAATTTCCCCCTCTTCCTCCTGCCAAATTGTTCTTCCAAAGTGGACTGGGACATGGAGTTTGAATGAAAAAAACCCTTGCTAGTGTTTCAGTCATGGTGTTTTTTGTGTGGTGTGGGTTTGTGTTTTTTTTTTTTTTTAAGCTTTTAAGTAAGTCTTTCCATTGGTATGACTAGTTGAATACACTGTACTTACTACTCTTTGACTTTGTAAAATGCTTGTGCTTGGGCACATGCTCTCTTTGTTCTATTTTATGGCAAGGATAGCCATAATATTAAAAGCTAAACATTTTAATTATCGAGGTAATAAATAGTTATGGTAACTGTAGCCCAATGATGCAAGCCATTGTACCATCTCCTACAGGTGTTTTCTCATAAAGGGCAGATGGCTGATATGTTAGTGACTCCTCAGGGACAGCAAATTAGGAGAAGGCAGATATATTTACTGCTTTTAGAAAATAAATTTAACTCCATGTAATTTCATTCTTTTAAAGGTCTCTCCTCATTTCTGTCCTTGATAAAAAGGCTTATGTAGCCTTTAGTAAAAGCAAAATTAAGAAAGAGTATGGAATTTTGATCTTGCTGCTTACGTTACAAGCCTTTAGGAATGTTTTTGTGGGTAAGCATGTATAAATCATAATGGTCTGTATATAGAATTTGTAGTATAAGTATTACCAAATCTAAGCAATCAAAAACCATGTGGTGGGCCTCAACTATTAAACTGGTTTAATAATGAAATGGGAAGAGTTTATTTTGTTTTTCTACATGATACACTTGAGCATTGTTTCAGGACTGAAATAGAAAAGGCCACTGGGTGACTGAATTCGTGTTTTGCAGTGACAGACTGCTACGCAGCAATTTCCTAAACTGTTTGTATTCCTTTCCAAATTCCCATTGCAGTGGTGCTTGTGTTACTAGATCACCTTTGTCTTTTAATAGCCTTCTGTTATAGTCTAGTTAACTTTATTTCTAGAAAGCTGCAATTGCCTGTGACCTCTTCTGTGTTTTACCATAACCAGCTTTCTGGTAGTACTCTCTTGCAAAACAAACTCTTTTCTGCAGCTCTCCTGGTTTTGAATTAATTTTCTGAAGAAAATCAGAAGCTGAGATCTCGAGAGCAGTTTGTAGAAGGGCTCAAATAGTTTTGCTGTTATCATAGTATTTACTTCTCTTTTGGCTACATTATAGGCTCTCAAAACAGTCATGTTATCAAATAGTAAGCAGTTATTTTTCTATTAGTTCATAAATGCTTTTGCATCACATATGACTGACTTTTTTTAAATGCTTTTATTTGTCACAGGCATAAATTTGGAAAAAAATTAATAATGGAAAGATTACAGGAATACCTTTCTATACTACTTTGTTGTATTCCCTTTTAACTAAATATTTGGGGTTTGTGTTTCTTTATACCTTGTTATGTTCTCCTTATTTACAAGTGTTCTATGTGGTGTTAGAACCAGCTTTCTGGATCCTGTCTAAAAAAGCAACAAAAATCCATAACCAAATGTAACTAAAACTGTGGGTTTGGGTATATTGTTGCCTATGTGTTGTAATGACTTTTATTTTTCTCTAAATTTGGTCAAAACCCCTATATTCTTGGATATGATAATAACAGTTGACAAGACTGTTTTCTTATGTGTTATGTTTAAATTAAGCTACTACAGGTGCTCTTGCCCTGTGTGTATGTGCCCATCATTTGACAGACCCACTTGAAGCCTGAACATGGGTGACCTCCTGTGTTGGATCAAACCTTCAGATTTAGAAAATTAAAGTTTGTGTCTTATGCTTGTGTTTTCCAATGGTAGTTTACACTTATGTGTCCTTTTTTTTCCCTCTTAATTACTGTTGTTTTGCCTCTTCTGTCATCCAGTGTTGTGTTTTGTTCATGGCTATTAGTAAATATATAAACAAGATGAAATCTAATCTCCCATTACATGTTTTGGAACAACCCTGTTGCACCCTCAGCAGATTTGCAGATGACACCAAGCTGAGCTGTGTAGTTGACACCTGAAGGATGGGATGCCATCCAGAGGGACCTGGACCAGCTTGAGAAGTGAGCCCATGGGAACCTTGTGAGGTTTAACAAGACCAAGGTGCTGCACCTGGGTTGGGGAAACCTCCAATATCAACACAGGCTGGGGATGAACAGATCAAGAGCAGCTCTGCTGAGAAGGATTTGGGGGTGTTGGGGGAGTTGAGGCTGGACATGACCTGGCCATGTGCACTTGCAGCCCAGAAAGCTAAACGTGTCCTGGGCTGCATCCAAAGCAGCGTGGCCAGCAGGGTGGGGGAGAGGATTCTGCTCCTCTGCTCTGGTGAGACCCCACCTGGAACACTGCATCCAGCTCTGGCATCCCCAGCACAGGACGGGCATGAACCTGTTGGAGTGAGTCCAGGAGATGGACACAGATTGTTAGAGAGATGGAGCACCTTTCCTATAAAGAAAGGCTAAAAGAAGTGGAGCTTTTCAGCTTGAGAAAGAGAAGGCTTCAGGGCGATCTAATTGCTGTCTTCCAGTACCTGAGGGGAACCTTCAAGAAAGATGGAGAGAGACTATTTACAAGAGCATGTAGTGACAAGACAAGGGAGAATGGCTTCAAACTGAGAGTAGGTTTAGATTAGATATTAGGAAAAAATTCTTTACTGTGTGGGTGATGAGGCACTGGCACAGGTTGCTCAGAGAAGCTGAGGATGCTCCCTCCCTGGAAGTGTTCAAGGACAGATTGGATGGGGCTCTGAGCAACCTGCTCTAGTGGAAGGTGGCCCTGTCCATAGCAGAGGGGATTGGAACTAGATACTAAGGTCCCTTTCATCCACGAACCATTCTATGATGCTGTGATTCTTTACTCTTCTACTAAGGTTCTTGAAGAAACTTTGGATGTTTAGTTTGCTTTGCAATTTTCAACTCTATTTTATTTATGATGCTACTACTTTCTGTCACATCCAGGTGACGAACTGTGGCTGCTGTTATGGAGCTGCTTAGGAAAAGAGACAGGAGATGAGCTCTTGGGAGTGTGGGAAGGTAGTAAAGGTACATTTTTCAAAAATAAGGTTTGTCAAGATTTGTCATCACTCTTTTAAGACATTGGTATAGCAGAATGAGTTCTTAAATTGCATTGGTAATGTCTGAGCAGTGAAACATCTGCAAATGGATGTAAACACGTGCTGTCTGAAAGTAAAACGATTTTGCCCAAAAAGGGATGTGAAAGCCTTGTCTCATTTTTTTTCTCGGTCTCCAATAAACTCCTTCCTTTCTTCTGAGGAATAAATTAGTGATCAAACTGCATCTGTGTATGTCTTGGGTTTTGAGCAGGCTGTGTTGATTGTATTAGTGTTTTTTCAAAACTATTGTTATCTAAAACATATAGGCAAACTGATGGCAGTGTTATATAGCAAATGCTGTAGGCTAAATATTGGTGATGCCAGATAAGGAGAAAAGTGTAGACTTGTTCACACAAGTATTCAGTTTTGTGTAAAATGACTTACTTTTTTTCCCAGTTCATCTGGTAATAGTTAAAAGAACAACAATATAAGAGTTGCTTGTTATAAAATTATAGTTATTCTAGAAGAAACTGAAGAATGTTCAAGCACTTAACATTGAAGATAATGCATCGAATTTCATTTCATAAAATAAATGTAATTTATCATTAATTCTTAGGGTCCTAGGTTGAGTGCAAAAGTTGAATTAGTTGAGCAAAAATATTTCCTTCTTATGGAGGGTGTTAAACACCTTTGTCAAACCATTTCTGAGTGTGCTCCTACAAAATAAAAGTAACTATTAAATCCCAGCATTTTGCACTTGCAAGTCTGCGTTCCAGAAGATCAGTGGGAAAAGTTGTATTTGAAGATCTGCAGAAGTACATTCAGGAGATAATACCTTTTTTCAAAAAAAAAAAAGTATTTTTACAGGCGAGGAAAGAAAGAAGCTTTTTTTTGTTTTCATTCTGGAATAGCAAGTTTTTGTTTTCATCGTAAGAGACAATAACTATTCAGCAGCTATTGTTAAATGATAACTGTACAGAAAATATAAAAATTACAAATGTTTATTCATTGACCACAAATCCAGTGAAAGGTTGTAGGGCTAATAATCATCTGTGTAGTCTCTGCACCATTTCAGCAATCAAATCTCAGATACAAGTATAAAGTAAATTTGACCTTGAATATTGGTGCCATTTAAATGACAATGAAGTAGTATGTGACTTTTTCTAAAGCAGAATCAATAAAAATATATAAATGCAAAAGGCTACATAAACATTTGTGTAGCAAGTGCTTGGGGACATACAGAGAAGAGGAGGAAGCTCCTTTAATTTGCTGGTACTGTGATGCCTTTGGGAAATAAAAAAGTAGGAAGAACAGTACAGTTTGTGATCTGTCATGATCCTGTCTTTGCTGTGGCAGAAATGCTCAGATGGGTTGTACTGCTGTAGCTATTCTTTCACAGAGTTTGTTTGGATGGGAAGAAGGTGGTAGTTCCTTATGCAGTAAGGAAGGTGTTTCCTTTGACCCCCACGCCTTTGTGTTTGTGCTGCAGCTGACTTGCTCCAATTATGCTCTCTGTTTTAAGTGGCTATTACAGTGGTGCTTTCTGTTGCCAGTAGCTCATACATAGCAAAGCAACCTCAGTGTATGATATATGGCTTTGCCTATGTTATGCATATAGTAGTTGGAGTAGGGAAAAAAATCAAAACTTTAGGAGGAGGAGTTGCTTTGTACTGGAACACAAGAAATACCTACGTTAAAATCTGTCCAGAAGTTATCTGGCAGCTATAGCTTTGGACAACTTGAAATATTTCTTTCTAATGAGAATGTTGTGCATGGCCTTGTTACAGGGAGCACTCTTACAAAAAGACATCTAGATACTCAGTTCAGTCATGTTGTGTATGGTACCTAATCGAGATTATAAATTTAGTGCTGCAATAGCTTCTCTGGTATTCAGTTAAAGGAGACACACTTAATTATTGCTGTGCTTTGAGCATATGCTAAAGCAATAATATTTTATTTTCCTTTGGTCTAATACAGCTTTTGTCAACTTGATCTGAAACTAGAAACTATCTTTGTTGTTTTATGGTGGATGATGCTTCATCAGCTTTGTAGTGTTCTTTGCTTATGATAGCATTTTTTAAAATTGATGAAATATGTGCAGTGGGCAGTTGGGAAAACAAGCAAACAACATTATTAAAGAATACACTTTTAAAACCTTGTCCAGGGTGTTTTCCAAAAATAAAAAGACCTTTTTTTTCAGGAAAAAGATAAGTGGAAAATAAGTATTATGTGAAGATAACTTTCCAATGTAAAGACTCTTGACTTGTTGCTGTACAAGTTACTGTGTTTGACTACAAGCTGTCTAGCTGATGAGCTTGTATAGGTACTGTATTTATCTGCAAACTTTGAGAGTCATTCAAATCCTTTAATTGATACTCCAGTGCTTTTTTTTTCAAGAAGAATTGGAAAAATATAGTCAGTTCTGAAAAATTATATGAGAAATAATTCTGTGTTGTATGATGTGCATGTAGCCAGTAAGTGACTTAGCCTGTTTTCAAATGTGATTTTTTTATGATAGTTCCAGATGTTTGTAGATTGTGTGAATCAGCACAAAAATGATCTTTCAAAGGATTTTGGCCATGACTAAAATGGCAGTATGTTGCCCTGATTTTTGCAGTTCTGGATGTTGTCATTCTTTTGTAGCTAGTTTCTCACACTTTTCTCTGTAAACATGGCTATGTTATTGTAACTGTATTTTATCACTCACATTCCTTTTTCTCGGACGCAGAACTTTGATGGACATTTCCTTTGACCATTGTAATTGAGGGAGGAAGAACTGATTTCCTCCAATGAATAGTGATTTCTAAATGCATAAAAAAAATAAAGAAGGCGGGTCTTGCCCCCCTTCCTTCCTTCTCTCTGATCCTGGTAACAGGTGCCTCTGTCTCTTCCTTTTGTGTCGTTACTGTGACAGCAGTGGATCATCAGTAGTGTGGGGCTGCGTGAATTGGTGCAGAGTTTAATTTTGAATCTAGGCTTTTTTGTCTGTTTGGGTTTTGTCAGAGGGATGAGTATGTGTGGAGGCAGCACAACTGACTGTAAACAGACCTTAATGCTTCTCTTCAATAAAAACAAGCAAGTTAGTTATCTGAAGAATAGTGTAAAGCATTTGGTGTATACAGAGTTCCACTTTGTTACTGTTGATGGAAGTCACATTCTTCTGCTAGACACAAAGGGTCACTAATTGATGCTGGAAGCTTGTGGCACTATTGAGTGTAAAAATAGTGTTTTCCTGCTAGCAAGCACAAAAGAGAAAGTTTCCTCCAATGTAGCGCATGTAAACTTTTGAGATTAAAAAGCAAACAGAGTTGTGTTCAGAACTGTTGTTCCTATCTTTATAATGAATTCACTAAATTATGCACACTTTCTGGGTCTGTTGGGTTGTGCTTTTACTCAGTCAGAAATGCTTATTGTTTTCATTCTGACTGCAATGCTTGTTTCCTCCTCAAGAGCTTCTGAAAATTCTTCTCCTTACCCCCATTTTTTAGTTGTTTTTTTTTTCTTGCTGCCTCCACCATGTTTCTGAGGGCATGCCTACCTTTCATATCCATGAGAAGAAAACCCAAAACTTAATTCAAATTTACCACAGTGTTATGAAGCTTAGTACAGAAAAACCACCAAATATTGAATATAGCTTGTCAGGAATATCTGTTTATCTGTCTTGCTTATATACATATAGAAAGATATACCATATATATCTTAATTTTAGGTTGTGTGGGACAGGTACAGTGTTTTTCAGCTCAGGTGTCCCTGAATTTGGAGCCAGTTTGGAATTTAATTGCCTGCCTGGCTGACTGTGTGTTCCAGATGCATCTTGAAAGATGGAAACATTTTCATCTGAGGGGTGAGGTTTCTCTCTAGGCTTGGGGTGCACCATTACTGTAGGAGCTGCTGGAAAGAGGGAGCTGGAAGACATCTTGGTGAGGTGTACAAGTTTTCTAAGGAGTGTTGCTACTCTCCCAAAGCAGAACTGTCTTTTGTCACCAGTAGCTTCAGGGTATCCCATGGAGCAGCCAAGTCCCAGTGGTGGGTGTACCATGTAGTCAGTGCAGTACTGTTGCCTTAATACACTTTCCCAAGTCAAACTTAAATTATACCTTTATAAACTGAAGGTGCTGATGAAATATCTAAGTATGTCTAATGTAACTTAACTGATAATAGTGCTAATTTGGCTTAGTGGATGGTATAGCTTAATGTAATTGGGGTCACCCCAAGAAAAAACGTGCATCAGAAAAGCAATCTTTGACAATCAGTGAAGTTTTAGTATCTGATAAGGGTAGGAAGTGGCTTTCTCCTTTTCTCCCTCTTTGAGAATCCCCTACTGTTCATGACACCAGGATCCATCCTTGTCTCCTTGAGAAGCAGTTTCACAAACCAACACTGAAGGCACTTGGATTTCCTTGCCCTTGCCTACTCTTGTTTCTCTTGTTCTTTTGGTCACTCAGGAGTGAGGTCAAAGTACTGAGTACCTGCAGATTGGATTGGAGTGTGTTATATATTAAACCTATTCTAAACTCATGTTCCTAACAAAATGTTCCTAAACTGCCATCTCAGTTGACTGGCAATACAAGCTTTTACACTATGCTTTTTCTATATCTCCTTGAAAATTTGAGGTATACTAAAATACAAGTCAGTATGTGCAGATGGGCCTTCCAGCTATGAAAATCTAAAGGAAAACTCAGACTTACGTTTTCCCACAGGTGCTTTTAAAGTATCACTGAATGTACAGTATATGACAGCTCTGTAATCTGATAAATTAATATTAAATACAAAGCCAGTTCCACTGTTGAGTGATTTCTGTCATTACAGTTCAGGTTTGTCTTATGTCAAGAAGTTGGAGCAAATGGGAGGTGACCTGTATAAACTATTGCATTTCTCTTCTGTTCAGTTTTTTGGTCCTTATTTTTTTAAGATACTCCTCTCAGTTCAAAAAAAGGAAGAAGTACACCTTGACCCTTGCTTCTAATCTGCTTATGTAACTGATTGACTGCTGAAACAATAGCAGTCACATCTGATACAACAACATCTTTTTTATAGATGGAAGCAGCTGCATCCTCTGTCTTTGCATGCAAGAAAACCTATTGTTTTCAAGTCTCCAGGTTAATGAGACTGTGGGAAAACAAAGGCCTACTGTAAAAGAATTGTTAAAGATAAAAATACCAATTTTCACAGGCCTGCCATTTCTGATAACTGAAGTCAGAACATTAAATAAGTTCAGCTGGTAGGAAAAATCCTTGCCCTGTTATACTCCTTTGCCACCACTGAACCCTTTCTAGTCTCACACTCCCCTGGGTGGGTTATCTGTCAGGGGTGCCCTGGTGCACCAGCAGCAGGTACCTCTGTACAATCCTGACCACTGGGTCACTGGGGAAGGTAATTGCCAAGACTGCAGTGGGGAGTGGGTGGCACTGTCTGGTGGTACAGTTTTCAGCTAGGAAACACTCCTCTGGGATCTTTGACCAGCTGGCTGACCTCTGAATCTGTAGCATGGAATTTGGGAGCTGTAATAAATTGTTAATCCCTCTGTTGTCATCCTAATTTTTCCCCTCTGTTGGATACCCTAGATGGAAGGAATGATTTCCGTCTTCATGGGAGAGCTCTCCCAGCCTGAGGAAAGTGTCTGAACTTCATTATAGGTCCCTGGAAGTCTGTGGATGAGCAGCCAGGACCTCTTTTTCTGTCCCGTTTCAGTCAGGTGTTCAGTGGTGTCAGTTTAAAGACTGCAGCCTGAGAAACACAGAATACAGCTCAGTCCAGTGTGTTCTCCCCTCGTGTAGCACATGGTCTTAGGAGCTATAAGGTGTCTCCCATATAATTCATGCTGTGCAAATAGAAAAAATATAAATTGGTACATGTAAAATATAGGCTGACAGGAGCATTAAGAGTGAGCATCTTGAGTGCAATCTCAAGTGACAACTGTGCTAGGTTGGTTGAAGGTCTTTTGTGTGAAATATTCTATTTTTAAAGCACATATATTTGTAATATGTGCAAGTGAAGTCTCTGACTAAATAATTAAGTGTGGAAAGATCAACCAACATATGAGAATGCTGGTGTCTTCTGTAGCACACATGTAACCAGTTTGTCTTTTGAAAGCTATCTGTAAGTCCTGCTGTAAGTGATACAATTTGTTGAATTCTTTGGTAATATGACCAAATGTTTTTAAACAAACTACAGGAAAATCAAAAAATACTCCAATAGCCCTTGAGATGTCTAGTTTGAATTGTCTTATTCCAGGTTCTGCGCTATTGAATTTCACTGTACTGCCTTTCTTTGAACTGGAATTTGGAAGCCTGACATGTGATGCTTGCTTGCAGGCAATCATCCAGTCTGGGTACCTCAGAGCCTTCTCTCAGTGCAGCTAACTTGATCTGATCAACCTTTTAAAAAAAATTATTTCATTTTAATTTAACTTAGTAAGTTTGTTTTCTAGTTTGTTTGTTTCTTAGTAAGTAACTTTTCTAGAACTGACACTGGTTGTTTTTCTTTCCTTATAAGGTGGTTATAAAAGTTTTTGGAAGAGAATCCTGTGTCAGAAATGCGGAATATATTGACTAGATAATTTTTTACAATTAGTTCTAGAATTTTTTTCCTAATATCCATTAAATTTTGGCTTTAGTTTGCTGATTGGTTGTGCTGTTTAGTACTGATTGTTATGCTGTTCCAACACACAGAATTTTTTGTGGGGAGGAGGGTGGCAGTTGGGTAAGACCTGTTTTTTTTTTTACCTTTGGCATCCGTTCTTGTACTTTAAAGGTAATTAAAAACAAAGGACTTATTTTACTGGTCAGCTTTTTACTTGGCTTGCATTGTAATGTGTTTATAATAATTTTGGTTCTTGATTTAATTATCTAGAGAGTTTTGTTTGTTAAATTTGACTTTTTCAATGAAAGTCATTAAGGTAATATCTTTGTCCCCTGGAACATATTTTTATTTCTATAAGAAGTCATTATTAGGTAGATGTTTTGCAGTGTGTAGGTCTCTTGACCCTTCTTATCTTGTTGAAAATCTAGCTTCAGTAATCTTAGTATTAGACTGCTTTGTTGCACAGATTCTTTGGTAAATAGATTAATCTCTGGGTCTTGTGACTATTAATCTTGCTCTGCTGCTTAGGTTTGTTGAGGGATTTCTAGTAATTGGGACATCTTTGTTCTTGGTCTCAAAACAGTTACTGTTTTTTTTCTGGTGGTGTAATGGTGAAGTAGGAAACAGACAACCAGATGTATTATTTGGTGTATTACTTTTGCTTTTCATGTTGAATAAAAAGCTTATAAATATCTAAGTAGTTTTTTCAAGATACTGACCTAAGGCAGAACCTTCTAAAACTGTATTAACTGTGGGATTTGGTGTTGATATGTTCATGTAGGAGACATTAAAAGAAAAAACCCAGACTTCTTTTATAAAGTGCAGGCACTTTATTGCGTCTTCTGATACTTCACTGTGGTTGCTTGTAAACTGTGAGCTACAGGCTCAAGGCTAAATCAAGAACTTTATTAATGTCAAAATGTATTTCTACAGTAATGCAATTCTTGTTGAGTGGTGCCTAGGACTTCAGACAATCACATGGTCTTCTGTTGCTGAAAGTTTATACTTATCAAAAGGCCTTTTTTGATTTGCCTTCTCATGCTTTTTATTAATACAACATTATGGAGAAAAGTGTTAACACCAGGGACAGTGAAATACTTCTTGTGAGGAAATCTTGTGTATGTGTTTTTGCAACACTGTTTCAGTGTATTGCTTACAATTATTTAATTTTCAACATTTTATTGTTGCTTCAGACTATTTTTAGGGTGCTTTTTAGTATCAAGTGAATAGAGAATAGAAGAAATTTTTCATGTGATGCTGCTTGGTCAGAATTATTGTGTTTATTGTGTAAATGATCTACCCATAAGCCTTTGTCCATATGTGATGCATGTTGTTGTTTTCAGTAAAGCATGCACAAAGCAGTTCCTGGGAGTTAAGCTGGACATATGTGGGCCATCTCAATGTTGTGAGTGAATTCTGAGACTTTTCCCTGCTGGCTTGAGGTCAGAAATAAAACTTATTGTCAGTAATAGTCATATTAAGGACTCAAACGGTAGGCTGTTCAAGTGAATGAAATGCTATTAACCAGAAAGGCAATGAGAGCATTTTTTGTTATTTTCATTTGCTTAAGAGAAAGAGATTACTGCCAGAAAATTGTCTTGTCAGACAGCCAGATATTGACTTCTTGGTCTTTCATTGCCAAATACTCCAGCTTCTCCAGCTCCTCCCTCCCTGAGGCCTCTGCCAGCTCACCGTGAGAGCTTGGGCTAGTCCTTTCATTGTTGGGCACAGTGTTACCTATCAGATATCTAAGGCTTGCTCTTTTTTGTAAGATCTGAGAATCTGGATAAGCTGTGTTTACTCAAAAATTAGCAAAACTGTCTTTCTTGAGGTCACTTTTTATTTGTAACATACAAAAGTATATTTATAACTTGAAAGCAAGTAGGTTGCTCTGATTTGCTAACATAGAACTCACTTTTAGTTACTGGACTAAGGAAAACTCTGTATTAAATATTAACTTTAATTTAGAAAGCCTGGAAAAGCTGATTTTTTGTTTCAGGTCCTTTGTGTTGCTATGAAGTACTTTACAGGCTTGGATTTTATTAATATTTAAAGAGCTATTCTGTGAGTTTAAGAATCTGTGTAAATATTTGTGTTTTCAAGTGTTTGATGTTCCCAACATGTGCCTTCATTGTGATTCCCAGCCCTTAAGGTTGTTGCTTCCAGCTTCATTGCATTCTTCATTATTTCTCTCTGTTGTAAATCTTTCATGCTGTCAAATAAGTTTAAAAGTGGCTAGTGAGCTCATAAATGACAAAAATTGAGATATATACAGGTTGTGTACAAAAGCCTTCTTTCTTCAATCAAAAGAATAAATGTATTGTAATAAAAGATGGGGTCTTTGATTTGCTTGCTTGTACTGTTGAAAGACTAGTCTATTACTCTTCCTGTCTCTTTTCTCTGAATTTTATTCTGGCTTTTCAGATCAGGTTTGCAAGTTTCCTCAGTTCCTGTAAAGCTGGTAGCATAGTATTCTTTTTTTTTTCTTGACAGCATCTAAAATTAAACTTCAATTCAGATTTTCTTTGCTGATAAACCTTTATAATTCCAGTAAATTTCCTCTGCAAAATGATTATTTTCCCCCAAAACTTCCTAGATATTAGTGAATGAAGAAAATAATTATAAGTAACTTTTGAAAAGTCTGAAATCAGATGTGCTGCAACTCTAGTAGTTTATTATTATGACTTGTGCTTTCTTCTTTGGTTACATCTCTGGATCAGTATTGAATGCAATATTTGTTTCTCTTCCCCTGTCCCTCAGGAATTCTAAATCACTTGCAGCAAAAATAAGACCAGTTGGCTGTAGATAAATTCCCACAGTTACCAAGTGAGACCATACCAATGCCACAAGGTGATTAGCTATTGCCAAAGCCTCAAAAGGAGAAATGCCCAAGGTACAACATTGCTGCTCAGAAGGTCCTTTATTCCACTGTTTACAACATAAAAATGATGTAGTTAATTCCCGAAACACTTACTATCTTTGAAGTAACTCCAGAAAACTAATTTCAGAAAGCACAGAATGAAGTTAACCTGTAGGCTTTCTTACAGTAGCCTGAGCCTAGCATTGTCCTGTCACCTCCCTGCACCCTCACTGTTTTGACCATTCCTCCAAGTACCAAGGGAGCAGCCTGCCCGACCCTGCCACCATCCCCATGATACAGTAAAGGATATCTTGTTGACCCTGAACTGCATGGAATTATCAGCTGATTCCCTAAAGGGCAAACGGTCTTTTAATACACTTTTGTGACTAATTGTACTCCATATGTGCCCTGTGTGAGACTGTAACCTTAACCTAGTAAATAGCTAACCTCAAATAGCCACCCTCTTACTTCTTACTCAGCTTGTACCTTCTGTAAGTTCACAGTGCAAGTTAATAATTTCAGAGAATGTGTTCTTGCATTAAAGCTTGAGCTTAAACTCTTGTCACATGCCATGGGAAAGAAAATCAAAATATCCTTGGAAGGAAACTGCTCTGTCATTTCAGGTTATTTAGATAGAAATCTATGACTCCTTGATATCCTAAAATGAAAATGCAGTATTTACATTTAACCCCCCTCCCTAAAACCCCAAAACACAAAACAAGGCATTTGTTGGTTTTGATTTGTAAACTAACTCTTAAGAAAACAAAAAAAGACAAAAAGAAACAGAGCGGGAAGAGTAAGTCAGTGGTGAAAAAACTTCAGACCTTGACCCCTAGGTTAGACAACTGTGCAGAGCCAGCTAAATCTTGACTGTAACACTGGGGAATCTTCTCTGGCAAAACTTGATGTTGAAACTTGAGGAGCAACTGTCTCTGTCTGTCAGCGTGGTCTTTCATCTATACAGTACTCACCCGAGTGGAGCTGGTAGAAGAGAGCACATAGTACATATGCTGTGTCAGTGCATCACTTGCAATTATAAAGCAGTATCTGGGAGGTTGCAAAAAGGTCTTCCCAGGGCTCCAGGGCAGAATTTTAATTTAGCAGGGCACTCGTGAGTGCAGGTTCCCCCAGACTGCATGCGAGGCAGGTTTTGTGCCAGTGCATGTACTAAATGTAAGTGAGCAAATAGTACTAGGCCAAAGTGGAGTCAAACTGCAGATAACTTTAATCTGTTACTTGTGACAGTGATCCACAGCCAGATCTTACCTTATTTTCAGTCCGTTCAATTGCGGGAGGATAAATAAAAAGCAGAAGCAGTGCAGTCTTGGTGTTCTGCACTCAAAGTACGGAAGGGAAGGAATCACAGAATCACAGAGTATTTTTAGTTGGAAGGGACTCAACAAGGATCATCGAGTCCAACTCTTAAGTGAATGGCCCATGGGGATCAAACTCACAGCCTTGGCATTATTAGCACCATGCTCTAACCAGCTGATCTAATCAAAGCTGCAGGGTTCCCTATTTGAGAACAGACATAAAGTACTTACAAAATTTACAAGAAAATTATTGCATTGCTGATTGTTTTCATGGATACATCCAGCTTATGCGCTTGTTTTAGAGCTCCTGGCTGCCTTTTGTACCTTCACAAGTGCCAAAAAGCTTTAGTTAAAAGTACAGCTGGAAACTCCGTAGAACTTTTACCAGATTTTGCAGGATTTGGCTCACCATTAAATGTGTGGGGTCTTGGAGCTGCTGCTGCACTCATTCAGACTTTTTCTAGTATCTGAGACTGCCAAGAGAGGTGACAAGTTCTTTCCTCCTCTGGTAGTTTCTTTAAGGCTGTTTTCCCTCTAGCAGCTGCTCTGAGACCTCTAGTTCATTTCTGTGCTGACCATCAACCCTGCATCTGCCTGTTGGGGCTAAATGCTAGTATTAGTGAAACTATAGAAGGGAATGCAGTAGAAATATAATTAATTAATTTCTTTGAATTAAGGATGAGGAAGAAGAAAATGGTAGCTGTATTTGCCAGTCTACAGCAAATGATAGGTTCATGAAAGAGCCGAAAACCTCATGTCTTTCTGAAAAACTAAAACTTTTGAAATGGGTTTAAAATGCTGGTAAGGGAGGTCAGGCAGAGGGGTTACTGTGACAAGGTAGAACCTTATTTTGTCAGAAGCCCTTGGTTGTAATGCGTGGGTCTTGTATGTAGAAACCATTACTTCATAATCTGAAAACACTTGTTTGTATCAAGTTGTGGATGAAAAGTTTGCAGTCTGACTACTGTTTCTTGAACTAGACAATTTGTCTGAGGCTGCTGACCACTTGCAGATTAAATAGATACAATCTGACAGACAAGCCACACCTTGATGTGTTGGACTCTAGAAATAATAATCATTATCTGTGTTAAATGTAACTGAGAATGTTGTCTTAAAAGGAAAAAGCTGCAGCCCTTAGAGGCTTCCCTGTAGGTTGTTGTCTGCATTGCATGTGCTGTGATGATGTTTCAAAGAGGTCAGGTCCTGCAGGATGCTTTAGTTGAGAGGCAGCAGGCACACTGAGGAAAGCTTGTGATGATGCAGGGATGGTGTGAGTAACTACTGGGCTTTATTTCTGGACCTGGGGGCAGTGAACAGAATGCAGAGTCACCTTGGATTTCCACAGAGATAGTTTTGATCCTGTTCTGTTGCTCCTGAGCCGATTCTCTGTGGATCTGCCCTCTGCATCTTGCTCACCGAGGTTTCTGTGGCTTATTTCGCCAGCAGAGAAGTGCTGTCTAAATGGTAGTGGAGGCCCTTGTGGGTATTGCCTGACTCCTGACTTAATGAGCCCTTCCTAGTGGGTCTGGGGAGCAGAGAGCAGAAACAGTAATTAGCTCTGTTGGTACCAACAGACAGCCATGGAGGCCAGAGCTAATAACAAGCCTGCCTGGATCTTGGTTCCTCGTGCTGAACACCACAGGTGTGGTGTCCTCGTGCCTCATGCTCCCAGCCCTCTGCTACCAATTTACCTCAGTCACCCTCACCACCTACCAGCCTTTGTAGGAGTCCTCTGCTTTTAGTCACACTCAACACTAATCATCCCTCTTCCTCTTTGACTAAAGCTCAGAATCGCTGGTGAGCATGGAGCATCCACATATCCCAACAGATGCTGCTGGAGTAAGGCTCCTGGCTACCACCTGGCTGGCTCCTGGAGGAGATGGCAGTGCTTCTGCATGGGTCTCCCATGTTTTTTGTCATCCAGCATCACTATAGACCATTATATCTTTAGGAAATGTTCACTGCTGTTTGAAATCATGTTTGTCAGCCTTGTGTTCTTGTGTGAAACTCAGAAAAATATGTGGAGAGGTGTTTGTTTCTTCCATGTTTTAGGACATTCGAGGGCTATGCAAGCAGGTAGTTAACCTTGGTCACATTTCTTAGTACCGTCTTAGGAATGCTTAGATACTGATGTAGTGCTCAAACCTGTTTAGTATTGGGTTTCTAATTGCAGGAGCTTCTGTGGGACACTCAATGTGACATTCTGATGGCAGAGATTGCACCTATTGTCCATCTGAGCTCTTTTGGGAGGGGTGTGATATTTCACTGCCATGCTTTACCTGAGCTGTGTTTGGAGTTCTTTCAATGTTAAAAGTGTGTCGTCAGACTCGGCAGTAAATTACTAACTCAGGAGATAAACAGTAATCTCTGATGAGGAATGTGCATACCTTTAATGTCTGATTTTGGAGACAACACATGATTTTAAGCTGCTGTGAAGGTATGCACTTGGTGTTTAAGAAGAAATGTCCTTTGCTCAGGAGTTGATAAGCAGTACCTTGTTAAGATATGGTGAATTAATGGCTGTCATACAATCACTCTAAATTACTTTGCAAATCAACCGGTAAGTTTTTACAGAAAAAGAGTTGGTTTAAAAGTTTATGAAAAATGGTGTTTAAGAACTAGGGCAAAATACTGCTAGGAACGCATTTTATTATACATGAGGAATTCAGTGTTGTATCTCTAACACGTGTTTAACTTACACTGAGCAAAGTATGTGACATATGGCCCTACTCTGGAAAGACTATGGAAAAACCGCTTTCCCTTTAATATCAGTTGGATTAAGATTCTGAGAGGCTGTCCGGTGGACAGGGTTTTCATGTCTCCATGTGTTTGGTTTCTCAATCCCACACCACTTGCTGTTGGTCCTTTGGAGGCTGCACCACCTGCTGACTTGTAAATGTCTGTCTTTGTTGGGACTGGTGGGGGAGAGAAACGAGGATAACAAATGGAGTGACATTTTTGGACTTCGGTAAAAAAAAAAATAAATAGCTGTGATATGACAGCCACATATATCACTAGCAGTCATTAGAAATTAAACTCTAGTTCAGTAGACGGTTTTGTAGGCCAGCTGTGAGCAGTCGCTGCTATTGTGATGCCTCGTGTTCTATACTAGGAAGGCTCTGGTCACAAGAAAATAACTGGCAATATCTCTGTTTCTTTATGGTTGTTGGTAAAGTTATTGAAAACAAATACACAGCCAGCCAAGTCAGGGAACAGAGTAAGCGGCAGATCAGCTTAATTCACAACTTGCAGTCTTTTCAGAATCTCGTGTGTGTGATAGTGAGTGAAAATCATATCTGTACGACCAATTCTGTAACCTGTGGTACAAATGCAGTGTTTTAAGACACTGAGATGACGATTCGACAGACAACATAGGTGATAGGTCTTGGTGTTGGGCTGTTGGCGTGGAAGTGGATTTGGATCTGATGGGGGCCTTCAGCAGGTGTCATGAGATTAAAAGGATTTCAAAGAGCTGAGAAAGAGCTATCTAGAGCTGCTAATGGGAGATATGTGAGAAGGGCATTTCCAGACTCTCTCTGATGGTTTAACAGTACAGCCAACCAGTTGAATAGCTTGTTCTCTCCAGGAGGGATTTTTTGGGAGTTTCACTGTGTGACTTCTCTTGTGTTCTTCAAACTTCCATGCTTTTCCTGACGGTTTTCCCTTGTGGGTGCAGTGCCAGGTAAGAGCGAATCAAGACACTCAAGTCTTTCCCCATAAGGGCAGTGATGTGTTACTTAAGCTGAAGTTGCACTGTGTCACTTCATCTTAATAGGCAGTGCAGGTGGGCTGAACGCAGCTCATCCGCCTGCTCTGCCGCCCAGCCAGGGTGGGCCCACGTGCCCCTGGCGCTGGTGCAGCAGCGTGTGGGCTCGCTGTGGGTGCCTTCGGGTTCGACTTGGACCATTAAAGGCCCAGAGCATAAGCCTGAGCCAGAGAGGAGGCAGCTTTGGCGAGCAGGGTTTGCTCACTGAGGTGTCAGATGCTTTCCCAGTGCCCAATACAAAGTCCAGCCAGTTCAGCAATGGAAGGGCATTAGCTTGTGTTTTCCATCTGGTTTTATGGTACTCAGAGCTGCATTTATGTTGCAGTGTGGTGACCTGAGAAGGGCCGTGCTTCACCACCACCATGATCCTACAGAGGCTTGACCTCTATGGATATTGTCCATTTGAAGTGCAAGTTTCTTAGGTGGTTGGTGTTCTGCGCTAAAAGTGCAAATATCTGCTGAAGTCAGATCAGAGCAGTGTCCCCAGTGAGCCCATCTGAAGTATGGAAATTGATTCAACCCCAACTAATACTTAAAACCAACCCAAAACTTGTGTCCATCTCAGAATTCTACCATTGCTTGTAAGAAGTAAAAAAAAACTCTCAAAAACCCCGCCAAACATAGTAATTTGGAATTATTAAATGCAGTTTCTGTTTTAGCAAATACCTGTAAAGTAAATTTAGGCTTGACGATTATTCTGTGGGAAGTACTTTAATACTTTAGTTTTCTGTTTGCCTCCTTTACACAGAGGAGTAATGCCAGCTCTGGAAGGATGTGACCACCACTAGTTTTTGAGATTAATTTTTGGGTGAGGAATGATTTGACATGCAAATATGTCCTTCAGTATAATAATTTGCCTGATAGTCTAGGAATAATTTTCCTGTGACCTACTGTTGATGCTTGAAGTAAGATTTATATCTGTTGGAAGCAATATTCTGAAATATGCTAGAATTCATCTGCTCAAAAAAAAAAAAAAAGGCACATGACTCTTGACTATCTTGTGTGTTTAACTTCTGGGAAAATTCTATCTGTCTAAGTGAATCTTAATGCTTTCTTTAATAACATTAATATAAAGGATGTATATTGCAATATAAACCTTTGAAATTAGTTTGTATAATATAGTGGTATAATATTTTCTCTCCCTTCCTTATGATTTTATTGTATCTGCTTTTTTTTTTTTTTGATTCATGAATATGAAGCAACTGAACAACATTATTTCCTGTAAAAAATCCCCAAACTCTCAAAAGCAAAAAGAAATGGTGCATTTTTACTTCAGCAAATACCTACTGTTGCCTTTGTGGTTGGAAAGGGGAACTTTATTTTTGTTTTGTTTGTTTTGTGTTTTTGTTTTGACTGGTAGTAAGCCAGCAATATAAAATGATTGTAAGCTAGCCACAGAAAACAAGTCACTGTATTTTCTGTTGATTATAGTACTACTGAGATATTTTTGTAGTAAGTTCTGGCATAGTAGAGTTTTCAACGTTCCTTTTGTTTCTGGATGTGAGTTGTCATAGTAATAAGCCAGGAGCTGCAGTGTGGAGCTCCTCATTGGCTTAAACTCAGCTCAGTGGTGACAGTTTGGACAAGTAACCTCTGGAGGAGTGGTCAGGGTCTCCCCCTTCCATCACGGCCTTCTAGAAAACTCCAGTCTACAAAGTGGAGGTGGCCTTGATGCTCTGGGTGGTTCTGAAATGAGGATATTGCTGGCTGGTTGGGATTGAATTGTGCCTGCAAACTGATTTTTCTTGACCCGAGGGTGAAGCTTGTATTTCTGCGTAGTTTTGGTGTTTGTTTGGTTTTGGTTGGCAAGGGAAAAAATGCACAAACCAGAGGGTGGAATGCGATGACATTCAGCACTTGGGACAGTGCTGGAACCCTAATTTCATTCCCGGGCTGCTCCACCAGAACAGCACAAGGAGGTCTGTTCCAAGGCCTTGTTTTAAAAGCAAGGTAAAATGCAGTTATGTCTGAGAAGTTGGATAAATGTGAGCAGTTGGGACTGTTGCAGCTTCAGATGCAAACAGATGATTGCAGGTGATTGTGCAGAAGTGGCTTACTGTGTTACCCCTTCATCAGAACATCTGTGTTTTCCTGTTACTGAATTTAAATTTTGTTCACAATGGAAAGCTTAAAATGTTTAAAGGAGCAATTATCACATATCAGTTGACAAAAGTTATCTCTTCTATGTCACTGTGACATTTTTGCTCATGATTTCGAATACCTGCCCCATTTAACTCATCCAGTACCCTATGAATAATGGTATGGTATGAAGTGTACATTGTTGGGATTTTTTTAGTGATTGCAACACTTTTAATGATGCATTTGAAGAAGGAATACTGTGTAGCTGTGGCTATGATGTTGAAGTAGCAGGACCTAGGCTTTACAGAAACTTAATTTTTTTTCAGAAAATAGATTGCTCTTGCCCACTATAAGGGAGATTGTGTGAAGGTTTCACCTAGGCCAAGTTTGTAGTGATGTGCTTCCTTCATGGCAGGTTGTTTGACTGGCTTAGTTATTCACAGGTTATCTGAACTATAGTCCTTGTGCATAAACTGGTATCATGGACACTAACCCTGGCTGCTTTGAAACCTGTAATTAAATGCTCTACGAAAACCCAAAAAACCCACCACTAAAAGTATCTGAGAATTGTCATATCTTAATCTGTCTCTCACACTCTTGGGTAATCCTCTAAGCACAGCTAACTAACCCTGTTTTTGGAAGGCAGCCTTGTCTGAAAAGTCTTTCTTTCCTGGCCACCTTGGTTGCTCTTCCTAATATTGTTCTCTAGGCTGAGGTCCTTTAAAATGCTTCTGCCATCGGAACTTTGTGCCAACTAGGAGTTACTTTTTGACTGTTAACTCCAGGACGTTTGTGTATCACTTCATTTTTCCCTGTTTATTATTACTTCCTGCTTGTTTTAAACCAAATTTTGTTATTTAAAAGCTGCTAATCATTATAATACTTTGAATAAACTTGCATAAAACTGATCTCTGATACAAGCAATTGTTTAAAAATAAATACCACTGTATTTAGTAGCTGATCTCTTTGCTAGTGCAAGATTGATTTTTGTTTAGTAGGCTATTGGGTGTTATTTCATATAGCTAATGAAAAATGTGGGACAAATAACCCTGTCTCAAAACAATTTGAGACTCTCTTAGCATAAAATAAAACAGAAAAAACCCTAGCAACTGGTGTAACACTGCAAAAGATGTGAATATTTGTGCAATGAATGTGAAAATGGATTGAGCAGCTTTACTATAAGCCTCCAACTATTGGTTATAAATATTGAAAAGATGCAAAAAGACAACTATATATGTTTTTAATGGTGAATAACTTAAGTGCCTTTTATAATTATGGAGTATGCTGTCAGTAGGAAAGATCTTTTGTGATGGAACTGTTTTATTTGCATTTGGATGTGCCATCAACCTTTGGATTTCTGACTACAGAACTTGGGCTTTTGTGTTAAGAATTTAATTGTCTGACTTCTGAGAGTCCGGAAAGCAGAAAAGAAATGAACTGCACTACCCTGTAATTTCCTATGCTCATTAGTTTGTTCATGGACTTCTACGGCATGGCAGGCTTTAATTTCCTGTCTACCCTTTCCATGTTCGTCCCCATCTTATGGGATGATTATAGTAATGAATGTTTTTTTTTTGGTTTTTTTTTTTTTTTCTTTATTCTTCTGAAAGCTTTATGACCAGCAGGATATATTGAATCAATTGGACTAATCTTGAGACAGTGTTAAAAGTCTGTTAGTGTGGGTGGGTCATTGAACCTTCCAACTCATTTTTGTATACTTCCAATTAGAAAAAATATTCTAAAATGCAAAAATGATCATGTAATAAAATTGTCTTTTGAGGGAAGCCCTTTAGAAAGAAAAAGATTAACAAAAGAAATAAAGTATATTTGAAAGACCAGAAAGCTGATTTCAGTACCCCACTGAAATGTATTACTCTGCAATTATTTTGCTGTGATCTTGTGATATTTCTCCAGCATCTGACACTGAAGCAGTAATTCATTTAAGTCTTTGGAAAACCATACTTCTGTTCTGTACTGGGACTACTCCCAGTTAAGACAAAGCAGAATAATGAGATTTCTCCTTTTTCTTTATGAGGTTTTAGAGTTGCTCCTGATTAGCTTCATGCATGGGTGCTTGGGCTCCAGATTAAAATTGCCTGTTCCTCCTGTTTCTAATCCAGTTTAAAAATTCCACCCATAACCCAGAATAACTGTCCCCACCCTCCCCATGGTGGAGCTAAAAATAACGATTTTTGTGTGTCAGCAAGTCTTAACAAGATCAATACAGTATCTCTTTCCCACTGCCTAAAGGAAGTGAAGGCTTGGGTTGGCTTGATGGCCTGTAAGCTGCCCTTCTGGTGAAGGCTGATTGTCAAGCTTAGTCATGCCTGGTTGCTGTGGAGTAATGTTTTGTCATGAATTTCCCAAAATATAATGCACATTAGTTGAGCAAATACATACAGGTGGTAATATTTTTTAGAATTTGAATGGCCACTAACACATTTGGTTGCAGTTCTGATAACTAATTTGGCATTTGATGTCTCTAAGAGACCTTTAAATTCAAAAATGGTCTTTAAATCCCAGTCAGCTGTTTGGGGTATGGGTAAGAAGGTATTCTTTTTTAGACACTCCTTAATTAAAATTTTCTAATCGTTGTCTTGGAGGGCTGCAGTTTTGAGGTAAATCCAGCTATTGCCTGGGACGGACAGTTTGTGGAAAGGTGGACTAGGCTGGAGGCTGGTAAAATGGGGACAGCAGAGCTACTCTACTACAATCAGTTGTCTGGCTTTGCTCCCCATTTGTCTTCAATACATCTCATTCTTGCTTCCCACCCTTTCATTACATTTTTCCTGTGCCAAGCAAAAGAAAAGGAAGAAATTATAATGGCAATGTGATGTGGTGGATGGTTCTTATCAGAGCAGCTCTACTGAGCTGAGTCCCCTGAATCTGTGTTGTGAATTTTGAGTTTCCATTCTTGCAGCTTGCCTAGGAGCTAATGGTGCTGCTCCTTGGGAAGGGAGGGCTGTGCTATGCTGGTTGGTGACTGCATGGGTGTGGCTTTCTCTTGGCAGGATAATAGAAGCCCTGGAGAAGTAGAGAAAGGCAAAGCGGATCTGAAACTGTGCTTAAAGGTGGTTGTTGAAAAGGGTAGGAACTTCTTCAGTGCTGCTGTGAGCTCATTGAGAAGACTAGTGTCACCTGATTCTGTAGGTTTTCTGTTTCAAGAATCAGACTGCAGTATTAAAAATGTTAAGTTTGTCTAAAGGAAACGCTAATTGTCTGTTATACAAAACTAATAGACCAAGCTTTGCATGCCAGATTATGCTTAGAAACTGAATGTATTAAGAATTAGTGTGTTTTTTTCTTACATTCAGAAATTTCATTAGTCTTGATAGTTTACAATTTTTTATGTACTTCAAAATACAATCATGGAAATAATAATTTCAGGTAAATTTACAAAAGTAAATTACATAACCTTTATTCATCCTTAAAACATGACCCATGGAATTTCATTCATGTAAGTACCAATTTAGGCCATTAAACATATGTAATTTCACTTACTTAAATATTTCACTTCTTTTTGTGTAGTTGCAAATTCAGCATCGAATCAATAAATTATTTCAAATAACTTAGACTTTAGTTTATTTCTAATCATAGAGCTTTATGAACAATAGGAAGTGGCTTGCAGAGAAATGTTGTCATAGGTTACGGTGAAGTTAAAAAAATTTATCTTAAATTGGTAGTGTAATAAGTTGGATTCTGGCAGGCTTCCCATGTCACAGCCCCTCCCTGAATTTGAAGGTCCTGGTGTAAGAAAAAGAATTTAAAAAATTTGTAGCACATGACAAATACTTCTTTTTAATCTCTTTATGGCTCAGTGATAAGTGTGTACATACCTGGGCATGCTCCTGCACAGCAGTTATGAGTGTGTTCAAGTTTTTTTTCCACTGTTGGGACACTGGAGGTGGAGATGAAATATTCATCTTCATGCATGCATGGCAGTGATTTGGGTGTCAGCAACACTGGATTTTTCTGTCGCAGTGGAAGTCAGTTTTTGTGGTTTTGCTCCTGTCTTTTGGCAGGTGAGTATTTACAAGATGTGAGCTCGCCCTTAGGTGAGTGTTTAGTCCCCCTCAGGTCTTGCCTTCAGAGGGAGGCTTGGCTGAGGGAGCTGATGTGCTCCCCCATCGCCATCTCCTGAGCTGCTCTTGACAGCCTGGCATTTTAGTGTGAACCAGATGTGAATAAACCTACTCGGGAGTGGCCACGATTCTTCTGTGAACATGAAAATTTTTGTTTAAGCCAGATGGGATTGATTTGTGGATCCAGATTGATGTGGTCCAGTCTGTTTCTGTTGGTGATGCTGGCACTGCTTTGGCCTCAGTGAGCCAGTACAGGCAGCCAGACAGGCCAGTGCTAAATCAATACTAGAGGAAAAAAACCAACAATATAAGTGCTTGATATAGCTACCCAGGTGGCTGAGAGTTGTACAATTTCAGGTGCTGGGTGTGTGAAGAAAAGGGAAAAAGACAGGATTCTTCAGTTACAAGGAAAAAGAGGCAGGACTTCAACAACCTGGGTTTGGATAGTGGCTTTGTTGCTCAATAGGAAGAAAAAACTTGGCATTGCTGCTTCTACTAGTATATCACAATTTTGGGGAGGTCCCAGTTCGTGTTCAAATAGCTGTTCAGTCAGCCATATAGAAATATCTCTCTTCCTGGCAGCAGTTTCATCCTCTGTTTAAACCCATCAAAGACTTTGAGGTCCCACCTTCTCCACACTGCAGGAGCCATTGCCTCTGTGACCCTGATGCTGGAGCTCATGGGTCTCATGCTCTTGTCTTCACAGCCGTGAAACTTGGGCTTGAGGTGTGGTCTGGAGTGGCCACGTGAAGGGCAGTGAGTACACACCCCTCCCTTGGAGTCTGGTTCTGCTGGTGGTTGTCTGAATGTGAACTAAAGATAGGTTGTTTGTAAGAGATCAGGCTTTCAAAACACATTGTATGCTCAGCAGTCAGGAATCTTTGAGCCTAAGGTGAATATTAGGTGCTTTGAAAAGGTCCTTTTATTTTTCTATCCTTCAAGACAGTGAACCAAGGAATTAGCTTTTTTTCATTTTTGCCTTTTGATTTGAAATTATTATTAGGTGAAAGGTGCTCTCTGCTTGTTTGCCACATCACAGAAATGAGTGAATTTCTTACTTGCAGAGCAATGCATTTCTCAGGATTTTGCTTAACTGTGGCAAGGATGAAGAGTTGAGTTTGGCCTGTAGTTTCACACCTTAATGCAAACCAGGACTGAGAACAGTGTAAGCTTGCAATTTTTGGAGAGCTTTAAGTTTTTCAGTCCAAAATAATGAATTTTCACATCTCTATCATCTTAATAAAGTAAAAATTTCTTCATTAAGCTATTATGAATTTGGGGCTAGTATTCTGGTTTGGGTTTTTCTGGTTTGTGTAACTGGCATTGCCAAATATGTTTCAAGCATAAATTAAATGAATTGAAAAGTCTGGGCATAGACATAGACAGATTTTTATTAGAATTGAGAGCAGAGGTAAGGTTGCAGCCCAGTATGTTTCTGCAGATCTAATTGAAGTTGGCCTGTGTTAAAGCTTGAGTGTCTCTGTTTTGTTTCAAGTACAGTCAGAACTTTAAAATGATCCATCTGACACCACAGAAACAACCAAATTAAGAAATAACACTGAATTAAACAAATTTCATGCTGCTCCACATACGTCAACACAAGCATATGACTTTGGCTGCAGTACAGATTTAAGTGTAGATTAGATTTCAGTTTTTTAGCTTTCATTTAAATAAAAACATGATTTAAAAGCTGGACTAGTTTGTGCTTTGCATTTAATAATTTAATTTTTGTTTTTGGAGTTTCCATTGAGATGTTTTTTCAAGCTGTTGCCACAATCTTTGTGTAGCAAGATCAGCTGAGCCTTTGCAAGGAGTTTGTTTTGTTTTGTTTTTTGAAGTAGTCCTTCCTGTAGCAGAATAGTTAATCAGTTGTAGTGGTGATGATTAGCTGCTCCTCTTGTCACTTTTAAAGTCTTAAAAAGTTATATTTAAATCCATAAAGAGAAATGGTAGAGAATGAGAGTCTGTGCAGTTTTGATGGCTTGGTCTGCCCCCCGGTGGTCATTTGGGTACACGCCTTGTAAAAACAGCATCCAAAAAAGCATCAGCCTGTTGTTATTACCTGCTTCTGTGTATCCTGTGCGTTAGCTAGAGACAGCTTTCACTGACACTGTGAACTGGCAGAAAGCTTTGTGTAAATCACAATGAGGTTGAATTTAGCTGCTGCCTTTAGGGTTTTGCTTAACTAGTCAGCATAAATCTTGTAGGAAGGTTATGTCCTTGAAAGACAGAGCTCTTTTCCTAAGAAATTTAAAAGTTTAGCTTTTTCAAGTGTCTAGAATATCAAAATCTAAAACTTTCATAGCTTACATACCTGAGTTTGTGTGTGTGTTATTTTTATGAAATGGTTTCATTTCAAGCACTTGGAATCTGCTTAGGATATTACAATACTTGGCACAAATACTTCTGAAGGACTCTTGCATTCTGTCAATTCACCTTGAATTAAGAAGTTGAAACAGCTATTTCTGTTCGATAATGAATATTTTTGCCAAACAAACACAGCATAGTTTTTCCTGAGATAAACTGAAAACTGTTATGACCTAACAACCATAACTTAACATTCTGATTTAATTTTTTAAAATTGATTTCCTCCTCTTTAATGCTGTAGGCTGACTGGAAGTGTGCAGTGCCTACTGACAATATGTCTTTGCTCTTTTGACTCTACTGTAGTTTTTTGTACTTTGCAAAAAACGGAGAAGTTGATTGAAAGGAATGTTGCTGTTTTTTTGTTACTTTAATTTCAATGCCAAACTTTTGGTGCTAGAGGGAGCTATTCCCTGCCAGACGCCTCTGGAAAGATACCTCCTAAGGAATGGGCAGCATCTCACTCTGGCACTTTTCAGAAACAGCCAGTGCATGGCAGCTGAGATGCTAGAATGTTTTCTTAGTTTGTTTTTGGTTTTTTTTTTTTTGTTTTGTTTTGTTTTTTTGTTTTTTGCAGATCTTAAAGAAGTCCCTCACCTTAGTTCTCTAAGTGATGAGATATCTTTAGTCAACAACCAGGATGGAAGCACAAGTAAAGATTTCATTACTTGTCATTTTTTCTCACCCTCCTCTCTGTTAGAGCTCTCTAGATTTTTTTTTAAAGGCGTTTTTATCCCTCCCTTTTTTTTTTAAAGTCAAGGACCTTCACTATATGCAGTTCCTTGTCTTGGGACCTATGGGATGTTGTATTTGCAAATATTTGACAAGTGTGCTTGTATTTTGAAAGGGAATTCGTTATAAAAAAAAATAGTTCACTAAACTTACTTTGTTGCTTGTGAACCTGGTCAGAGTGACTTAAGGCTGGGTTGGATGAGGCTTTGAGCCACCTGGTCTCACAGAAGGAGACCGTGCCCATAGTAGGGGTGTTGAAATTAGGATCTTAAACCTCCCTTCCAACCCAAACCTTTCTATGATTCTATGGCTCCCTTCACTGATTTAGTGCATTCTCCCTGCACAGAGTCACTTCAGCTGCATTTCTCTAGGAACAAAACCTGTGTTCATTACTCCTTTGTGCATCTATAGGTAACTAGGCTTGTGTCACCCATCAGTTTTGGAAGCCACATTTCCATGGATTCCTTTTTTGGTCTGTGGACCCCTGTAAGCTAGCATTCTTAATGGTTCTCTATTTTTCTGTGAATACTTTACAGCAGATAAAATCTCTGCCAGTCCAGAGAAACCTCTGTGCAAGCTGGTGTCAGAAGTGTACTTTTCTTTTTTCTCTTCTTGTCATTAGGCAGACTTGCTGGAAATGAGTTAGAGCAGCACTTTCTGGCCAGGCTCTTTTCCATGCTATGAGCATCTGATCCTCAGTGGTCCACTCCCAGCTTCCCATGGCAGCTGTTGGCTTGTGCTGCAGAGTCCAGCACGTATGGATGAGCAGCGGTGGTGCCATGGGGACTGTCTGGCTTGCATCTTACCCTGCCGCCAGCACAGGGCTCCTGGGAGCCTCTGCCCACCTCCAGCCTGTCTAGCAAGTGAGCAGATCACTGACTACAGCAGACATGTCTTTTCACACACTTTTATTAGTATAAAAAAATGTAATACGGTGAGCAACTACTGTATTTTCTCTTCAAAACCTTCTGTGTGCAAAGTCCCTCCATCCCAATACATGCATAATTACTTTTGTCTTTCATGTGCCCTCTGCTCCTCACAGGACTAAAGCCTCTAGAGGGCCAGGGAACAGAAGGGCCAGAATAAAAGTGAAATTGCAGCATTTTGGCTTATGTGTTTCTTCTACTTTTTCAAATTGAATATTTGCCCTTTCCACTGTGAGAAAAAGAAATTCTTTTTGTTACCAAATGAGAGACATTTATTTAGCCTTAGCCAATGAGTGTAACTCCTGGTATCTTTTCTGATCTGGACCATGGTTTTAACAAGTACAGCACATTTCTACACTTAATGTATTTAACTGGATTTTCTTTTCCTTTTTCTTTCTTAAATTCAAGTTGTCTGTACAACTTCAATACTTCATCTTTGCCCAAATAGAGTTCTTCCATTGTGTCTGAAAACACGTATTTCTGTGCTTTGTAGGCAATTTTAAATACACAAATATTTCACAGTGATCAAATATTTCATAAATTTCTAGCTTTGATTTATTCCATTACTTGAAAACAACTTCTTACAGTAGGTTGTGAGAGCTTATTCTCAATTTTGCCAGCCTTAGCTAGTGGTTGTGAAACGTTGCTCAGATTTTTAATGAATTATGGATAATACTTTGTCTCACAACTAGCAAGTTTTAAAACAATAACAAGGATGATGAAACAGTGTGAAATCCATGAGCCAAAGTTAAATCACTCTAAGTAGAGGTTGTTGGCTTCACTGAAGTTGTCTCTTAAGTGCTGTAGTCATTTTAAGTATAACTTGAGCAAAACCTCTAGCCTGACATTAGTGTTTCTATAGTTGCATCTTAGGAAGTTTTAGTCTTAGATGTTGTTTCCATATCCTTATTAATGCTGTTTTGTGAGCTGGATATTTACCATGTTGTAACTAGGATCGTATTTGACTTTTTTACTATCTCATGCCAATAATTTTCTGTTCATGCCAATGCTTTCTTCGCATTTGAGATTGTGCCTGATCTTCTGTTTGAAAAGCATACAATTTTAGACATATCTCTGTACAATGGAGTATTTTCTTAGACTGTTTTGTACTTTTTTCTTTTCCCTGAACACAAAAAGACTGATCTCTTATGACCTTGCTTTGCCAAGTAAATGAAGATTTTTGGGTATGTTGGCTTTGGAAAGCAGGACAGTGGTAGTTGCCAAGTAGCTCACTGTAGCTCTGGACTAGGCTTGTTTCCTAAATGTTGAGTAATGACAGCAAAAGCAGAAAGGTTTCTATATTTGACATGGACATGCTATCATTCTTCCTCCTGTCAGGTTCCAAAGTATAATCAAAGGTGTTCCTGCAGTTTGCCTTTAACCTCCTGAAATATTCCTACTACCCCTAGTAAAAGAGCTTTGGATGCTTTTAAAACCAGTATCTTAACTGCTAGTACCAAACTGAGAATACTAATAATGTTTTCCTTATTTTTGTAGGACTTGGAGATTGTGTATTCGTATTTACATGGAATGGAAGCTCTGTCTAATCTGAGAGAGCATCAGCTAAGGTATGATACTTTGTCATTAAAAACCATATATGTTAATGCAGTAACAAGGCAAAGGAACAGTAGTTTTGGTAACCATCTACTGCTCTTGTGTACCCTACCTCAAACTGAAAAGCTGGGTGTCACTGCATTCTTTTCTTCCCTTCTTTATTTTCCTGACACTTTCTCCTTGTATGTGTGCATAGTGTATCTCTATTTGTTTCTTCCTATTTCTATCTATTATGGCTGCATTTGTTCTCTGTTCAAACTTTTGGACTAGAAATAAATGCTTTACATACAGAGTACAACCCCATATATTGATGAAATAATTTATGTGATAGAGTAATCATGAGACCAGAGTCTGTTTTACAGCTTCTGTTTCAGTTTGTGCTTTTGTGTGGAGATTTTAGACAAATTATGTATAGCACATGTAAATGATACTTCATAAAAATATTTAATAAATGTCATCCACACTTTTTAAATAAAACACTTCATGAAACAAATAGATTCAAGTAAAATCTTTCATGAGAGTTTCCTATTTTTTTTTGTGAAGACTTTTGTTTGTTTGATTTTTAAGTAATTGCTTCAGTTATCCTCACATAAGCATCTTACAGCAGAGGTTGCTAAGGGTTTGTGGGCATTGGTGTGAGGCCGGCAGCTACAGAAGGAGGCCAGCACATCTCCTGTATGCCCTGTGGAGTGAGAGGATGAATTATGGCTATTTTGCATCCTGAGGTTTGCCAACATTTGCCACATCTGAAGATGCTGAAGCAACTTTGACTGGATTAATGCTGGTTTAGGTTCTAATTTCTGTCTGTTTGCTTCATCATTCTGTGGGAGTCCACGTTCCCAAGCCAATATTCTGTAAATTGGAGGCAAAAAAGGTGGGTTTTTCTTTCTTTCAGAGTGCTCAAGACACATTTTGCAGTGTGAAAGAAGTCTCTATAATTACTTTTGCTTTGGAAGGAGGCCATGGTCACATTCAGTTGAAGTATTTTGTGTTGTTATTATATGCAAGACTTTTAGCACATGAAGTTTTGCATAGCTAGAGTTGAACTGATATTAACTTGTTTACAAAGATCAAAGGGTACACATATGGTTGTGTGGTATGTTGATGTGTGCTTCTTGGCTTCCTGTGCAGCATGAGGTTCTTGCTGAGGAATGTGTGGAACTTGCTCTCCCAGCATAGCGAATTCCTCAAAGAGAGCTTCTGTTTACAGTACCATACATGGAAAAGGCTGGGCTCCAGGCAGATGTTGGACTGAAAACTTTGATAGTATCCTTTAGGATACAACTCTTCTTGTGGCAGTGGAATGCCACAAAAACCTCTGAGATTCATTAAAATCTAGTGTATTAAATATAGCCTCTGGTAGTGAATAGCTTACCATATGGCTTGCTGCTAATCTCATCTTTAATTTATTACATTTGTTTAGGAATGAGATAAAGATCACATTTGAGTGATCAAGCAAAAAATGGACACCAGCATTGACCAGAGCTAATTCAATTTTTCAAATATTTGAGGAAGCAATCTTGTTTGTACTACTTAGTCACTGTAATTTCTAACTGCTCCACTGTAGCACAAGAATTGAAACACTTGTATACCTTCTGTAAGATGCATTTTCTCCCTTGTTGCTGTCCTAATAATGGAACCAAAATGCTGTAAATCTCACTGCCAGTGGTGAACTTGCGTGACTTTATCAAGAATGTGGTTCCTTCTATCCCAATTCAGAGGGGAACAAAACTTGCTTGTTAAAGTGATTCTGTTTCCTGTAACTCCTACTCTTAGATGGCACATTGCCCAGCCTCATTCCAGACCAGTAGGGCACAGACTATCCTAGAGCAGTATTACATTTTTAAATCTGACTCCTAGCAATGACTTTTCTGGTGTCTTCTCACCAGTAATTTCATGTCTGTGCTCCACTTCCCTCTCAAAACAGAGGATCAGAGAGAGAAGATGAAGACCTAGGAGGTAGAAGCTTGTCAGCGTCCGTAAAAGATTTTGACAAGACCCAATTTTATGGTAGAGATCAGTGTCTGAAAAGAGAGAGTTCTGTGGTTCAAAGATTTTTGCTGTGCCAGGAAGAAAGAAGATTTTTATTTAGCTGAAATTGATATGCAATACATAATACTGAATTTTATACAGTAGAGACATTTCCTGTAAGAAAAGTTCTCAAAGATGGTCCAAAGGGTAGATCTGAAATACCAGGGTGTGGGAAAGGCTGTGGTAGTAAAACTTGATTATTGATTTTTATATCTTTCTATCTGCAAGCAGAATTAAGATCTCACTTTTCTAGTAACCATTTATGAATAGTTGTGATACCACTATAAGCCTGCCACTTCTGGACGGAAAAAGCATTATTTCTAGTGAACTTAATGAATAAGTAAAATCCTGCAAGAGATGAATGCTAAGGTGACTTTTGTAGCAGTCTGTTTACTATTGAAATGAATGATCTATGAAATGGCAATTGAATGTTACTTCAAACCCAAACCAACTCTTTCATGCCTCAAATTAACTTTTTTGATACTTTTTGCCTGAACAGCAGTTCTTGTGTGCTTTTGTCTGCTTATGATATCATTGCTGGCAGCTGGTCATTGGTACGCTGAGATTCTGATGATGGATTATGTGAGGAAAGAGAATTTATTTCCAAAATTTAAATATAGTTTCTTATTTGAATGTTCACATGAGCCTCTTAGGTAAATCTCTGTCATCTGTCAAATAGCCTTGGGGTTTGCAGTCTGCTTCAGAGCTATAGAAAGGCTAAGGGATTTGTTTTGTGTACCACCCTCCCCC
>VZRZ01006927.1:1108797-1175503 GCA_013398175.1 Climacteris rufus
CCACCCCCCCAAAGTAATTCACAGGGCTGTTTCCTTAAGGCAGTAGTCAAAAATGGCATGGTGATTTTTGTACATTGCATTTCCTAGTATGTGATACGTTCTGTTATAGTTGCTCTCTATTATGCCACATTTGTCAGGCAGACAGTGAATATGAAAGTACTTTAATCTTCCCCTCCAGACAGAGGATTTTCCTGCAGGAAATTCTCTTCACTTTGAGCCCTCTGGGATTTCAGCATTAAAATCTAAAATTGTAATTTTCAAGTTGCTGAATTTTAACAAAATGAGAAGTATTGATTTACTGTGCAACATAATTTCTTGTTTTATCTGTTGGGCCTGGCTTGAAAAAGATAGCAGTTTTTATATTGTATCTCTGATTAGTGTTGCCTATAGTACATTTCCATCCATTTCTAAAATTCAGAATTGTTTTTATAAAGCAACTTACTTTTATCACATCACTTTTTAAAATTAGATCAGTATCATTTTTACTCATTTTTATAGTGCTTTTCAATGGGAACAGCTACATCTAGTGTCCTCAATCAAATCTGATCTTGGAAGAACTAGTAACTTAAATGCTTAGATTTAACAATTTGTTCTCTTAAATTAAGAATCAGCTTAGCTTTAAATTGATGGTTAATTTCTGTAAGTGCTGGAGTTACCTGTGGAAATGCTGAGTAACTTTAGAAAGTGAAGTCTTTGTGACACCAATAAGAATGGTAACTAAAACTGACTTCTTCTCTTTCAGACTGATGTGTGAAACTGTTAGATATGAGAGACATGAAGCGAATGAAGTTCTGTACTAGTAAGTATTTCTGCTTCCTTTTGTATGATGTTAAAAGAATTGATTCACATTAAAATGAGTTAAGGACTGTTTTATGCCAAAATTCCTTGCCCAGTGCACAGTCTGTAAATATAAATGATCCACTTCATTTTGATCATCAAACAGTAGAGAGATTTACTGGTGCCAGGGAGAGAGCTAACAGTGGCTCTTGCTTGGTTGTGCATGTTGTATTAAATTTATGTAAAATTGGAGCATGTGGGATGTCTTCTCATTAATTGTCATTTAGTCTTACTTCAATTTTGTGAAAGTAGTTGTGATCAGCTTTTCGTGCCAGTGGTGCCAAATTGACAAATCTAACATGGTTTGTAATTAGCAAGGATGTGCTCTAGTGTCAATTCAGATTTACGGTAGAGATCTGAAAATTGCAATTGCTTTCATTTATGTAAGCAATTTATTGAAACAAAAGGTTTATCAGATTCTTACTTACTTCCCCTAACCCAAACTCAAAATGCATATTTTTCTGAGTTGTCTGGCATTATTTGAACATTGAAGCATACAAAGAATGCACCTGGATGCCTTCTTTTGTGCATGTGTAATTTTTCATGTATCAAGAATCAGGAGGAAGATATGACCGAGTAAACTCAAATGCTAAGCCTTGACCATACAGCAAAGTTAAATTAAGGTCTAATGAACCCCAGTAATGCATGGGAAATACACAAGGTCAAAAGTATAGGTGGATAGATAAAATCTATAGGTGGATAGATAATTTTAATTATACCAATATAATCTTTATTCATTTCACACACTAATTTGCTAGAGAACATTGTGCTGGTGAGTTGTCCTTTTCTAGGGAGTTGGTTTGTGCCCCTTATGTGTAACAGAGTTTTTGTGTAGACCCAGTATTTTGGCTCATTCTAACTACTGGCTTAAATTTGAGTTACATGCTGAATGAATCCATACTGCTAGTTAAGCATTTCCTCAATGCAGGCAAAAATTACAGGAAATATGTGCCTGAAAAAATACAATTCACAAACAGGAGATGGTGAAATCTGGGTTAACTGGAAGTGCTTTTTGCAGTTCTTTTGCACTGATTTCCTTTGTCACTCCTTTCATGTGACTTCATCTTCACGTTGGTTGTTTGCCTGTCATTCCTATTTACTTGCTTCTTGACATTTCTTTCCCCATGATTTATTCACAAGATTTAATGGGCAGTTTGGCAGTTTCTGGATATAGATGGTAATGCAAAATGTGCTTGCTCTAGCATCTCTGATTTAATGTTTAATGGGCTAAACATGAAGTTAACAATGAATATTTTTATTTTAAAAAAAGAAAATTCAGTATTTTATGTTCAGTTCCTCTGAGCTGTAGCTCGGATTTTTTTTTTAATGAACAATTTGAGATCTACTTAGTAAGAAAATCCCATGGAACCTGCAATCTAATTTCAGTGTTCTATTTTTAGGATAATGAACTCAGAGGAATGCTTTTTTTTGTTTCACAAATTCAGCCTATGTGTTGAAAATGTATATTCGTCTAAAAAACAGAATTCTGGTTTTGCAATGTACATTTGGAAAAATTGTTTGACTAGTACAGGAGAGAATCAAACTGAAGCCAGCTAGAGTCAGTCCACTCAGTTATGAGCTATTGGAAATCAGCTTGGAACATGCAACCTGGTTACTTTTTATTGAACATACCAGAATTTATCACTTGAAGGTCTAATTTTGGTAATGAAGGCTAAGGTATTAAAAAAGCATTACATTCAAACTTTTTAGATTTTTTTTTTTTAATTACAGCTTGCCTTCCTCTCCCCTTTCTGCCCCAGTGGTGGTATATTTGCATTGAAATCTGAAATTGGGTGCTGTATCTTTTAAAGTAGCTGCAACTGTTGGAGCTGTTAATTGACCTGTGTGTTTGACTTCCCTTAGGCACAACCTAATGTCTCAATGCAGAAAAGCTAAATCTTTATCCCTAAATACTAATGTGCAAACTAATGCAGTTGCCCTGTTTATTTGATCAGAAATTTTTCATTGTGAAAATTTTGTCCCTATGTGCACTGTCAACGGTATGTATGAAAAAGTAAGTTTCTACTGCATGTATGCAGTGCTGAAAATAATTATGTATATTCCTTACAAGTACAGCAATTATTTTATCCTACATTTAAAAAAGAAAAAGTTGCTAATTTTCATAGTAACTCTACAGATATATTTTTTTTAATGACCAAAGGGATAAAATGGAGCATGTTGTTTAAAATTGGCTCATCTCATCTGCATTAACTTTACTATCAGCGGGTGTGCGTGGTAGTGACAAATTCTCAAACCCTACGGCCATCTCACTGTTTACATGGAAACTGGGTTATTACAAGTGGCAGCTCAGCTTGAGTTTTTCTTCATTTGCCAGTCATTCTACTACTTTCATTTGATGGGAAGTTAATGATAAATGGGCTTAAAACCTGCAAAGCAAAATTTCAGAATTGAGGTTTATTTGACATGTATACTTGTGGGTTTTTTTTACCTGCTACCTTTATTCAAAGCTACTTAAAGACCTTGTTAGAAAATACTTATTTTAGTCACTTTATATATATTTTATCAGTAGTCCAAAGGAAAAAAAAAGTTATATTTTTATATCTCATGATAGTGATTCTTGATGTCTCCAACACTGAGTTTCCAATTAACATTTTCTTTGGAAACCAAAGTTTTAGCAAATTTATAGGGGGTGTTTATACCTCTGGATAGTTGACCAAAGTTTTTCAGATCAAAATTCAATTGTTTGCTATGATGGCAGAGGAATCTTTGGCAATAAATGCTTTGAATATTAGCAAAGGAATATGTCTCTAATAAAACAAGCACCTCTTTTCTCCTCATTAGTCATACAAGGGCTGTATGTGTTTTTCAGCCATGCTGTTTGATATTTCTGTCTATATATACCAATGGTGTTTGGCTTACTCTTTCTGTAAGCAAGTCTTGTATGTCTTTAAGCTTCCCTTATGTTCTTCACTAAGGATATTGGATTGGCGGAAAATATTTTAGGGTTTGATGACCTGCAGTCCAAAGTAATTTGATAATTAAACCTGATGTTTTTCTGAATTGCCAGGCTGGAGCACAACATGGTTTTGTGATTACATTCCCTGCAGTTTCTGAGCAATTGAATCTGGAACTAACCTAGCTACTGCTTGTCTTGTTTTTAAAAATACAAAGGAAACCTCAATCCAGGTTATGTGAAGTGTGTCTTAGTTTTTTAGAGATCCTTCAAATATAATCCTGATAGGAGATATGCTCTTACCTCCCACGTGTCCCTACTGAGAAGATTGCAAGATGTCTATTTTGGATTAAAGCTCTTAGCAACAAATTTCTCTGTCTGTAGCACTTTAGTAGTAGGCTACTGGTTGTGATTTTGTTGATTCTTAAAAAATGACAAGTGTTTAAAGAAGAGTTAGTTATCTGTTGGACATCTTGGACTGAATTTTGGTGTTAATGTCTTTGGCTGGAAAAAGCTCTTCTCTAATGTCGATATGTTTGTGTGCTTTTATGTCATTCAGTTGTGTAACCTTTAATAAAATTCAGTGTGGAGAAAGAAAAGTACAAGTTGTATATATAAACTGGAGATTGGAGAGAAAAAGTGTTGCATGTAAAACTGAGTTATTACTACAGAGAATGTCGCAGTAATGACACAAAAGAAGGAGACAGAGACACCTGTTAAGAGAACAAGAAGCAACTGCTGGGCAAGACCCTCCCAGTTTATTTTTTATGTGTCTTAGAATTTCACTGTGCATTGGAAGGCAAAGCCTGTCGTCCCTCAATCACACTGGTCAAAGGAAATGTCCATCAAACTTCTGTGCCCAGGAGAAAGGAATATAAACAAAAAGATACCATTACAATAACACGACTATGTTTACAGAGAATTGTGTGAGAAAGTAGTTACAAAAGAATGATAACATCCAAAACTGCAAAAGTCAGGGCAACAAATGTCCACAGCCGGAATGAGAAATAGCAAGCTGATTCGTTTCTAAATTACTGACTGCACTAGGCAGGTGTGAGACAAAAAGCTGTATTTATAAAATTATGTTTTGTCTTGCTTTTTTCATCATTCCCAACTTGTCACACAGTCGAGAATGAAAGACATCCACTTGTGTTAAGACTGTAGTGCTTGTATAGGGGGTGGAATGGTGAGGGAAAAGGGGATGAGAAGTGGAGAAGGCTGTAAAAAAAATAAAGATACATAATTTCAGCTGACCATTTTTGATATTTCCGTGACTATGACTAAGTTTTCAGGTCTAGTAGCTGTAATATCACTATCCAGTCTTAGCCAAGTTTTTTGAATCAAATCATCATGGCAAATCACTAGACCTAAACCCATTGGTTTTGAGTAGCCATGCAGCCTTCTTCAGGAGTGGCTTGGCCCAGCTATCAAAACCTGGAACTGATGAAATCTGGAAAGGGAATAAAGGAGCACAATTCTTTGGTAGCTACTCAAATATCAATTGTTTTCTTAGATGAAAATGTTATGTGTCTTTCATGAGGTAGAGCAGAATATCTGAAAAATGCTGGAGGGCAGTAGTTCTGTGCAAGGCCAGGTGAGAAATAGGTCCGTGACTTGCCTTTTTAAGAGTGGGAATCTAAGAGTCAGACTTTTAAGTTCTCCAATAAAAGTGACATTTATTGACTTCAGGGTTCTTTCACAGTGACATATTGTCCTGAAGACCCTCAGGAGGACAGAAACAGTGCATATAAACCAACAAAAAGTTATGCTAAAGTTGCTGTGTATTTCTGCATACCCTGACTTGAAGTGTGACAAAAATGAGCTAAAAGTATCTTTTCTAGCTATTCACACACACAAAGAATATACTGAGTTGCAAGGGACCCACAAGGATCATCAAGCCCACCTCTTATGTGAATAACCACTACAGGGATCAAACCCTCAACCTTGGCATCATTGGCATTTTGCTCTAATCAGCTGAGCTTATGTCAGGGTTGCATGATTTTTAAACAGAACAGCTTGGCTGAGATCACCTTACTGAAATTGCATTAAGAAGGAGTGCTTTTATGTTCTGTATGTGTTCAAGAAGTTTTATGATGTTGGTATCATTAAAAAAAAGTAATTCTTTATAGATACAATGTATGTGGTGTGTAGCTATATATGTTTATATCTTATAGATATAAGGCTTAAATCCTAAAAGACTACAGAAAGGAATTGCTAGAGAATCTCCGAAGTAAGAAGTGATAGGACAAGCAGAATGGGCTTCAAGTTGTGCTGGGGAGGTTTAGACTGGATATCAGAAAAGATCTCTCTACAGAAATGGTTGTCAAGCACTGGCACCATCTGTCCTGGGAAGTGGTTGTTACCTACCATCCCTGGGGGTATTTAAAATACGAAGATGTGGTGCTTGGGGTGTGGTTTAGTGAATGTGGCAGTGGGGGGTTGAAGGTTGGACTTTGTGATTGTAAAGGTCTTTTTCAACCTAAATGATTCTGTGATCTCTGGGTCAGTATTTGAATTTTGAGGTAGACATCTGCAGGCAATGTATATTCATGCTGCTTGCACATCCATAGGTTTCCGTGGTAGTTCTGCAGCAGTATATTTAATAATGCAAAGAAATGCTGCAGCAGGACTGGTCTTTTTTCCTTTTTTCTTTTTTTTTTTCCCTTTCTTTTTCTTTGTCCTGAATGTATTCCTAAAGGTGTGTTGTGTCTTCTGATAGTTGGGCAGTTGCCAAAGTATCATTGGGATAGTGCCAGTTCTGCACTGCAGTAAATCAGGAACGTGAATTCACATGTTGTGTTGTGGATATATTTTCTGTGGGGAGTTTTTTAGGCAATGTCTGTCATTAAAATAAGAACATTAAAGGACTTGGCAGTTGTCTCTGTGTAAACAGACACTGAATCAAGGCTTCTTAATAGTCTTAGTGATCAATGTTACAGTGTTGGTTTTGCATAGACAGTTCCAAATTTGTGTTATTGTTTAACCTGATTTTGAAACTTCTTTGAATTATGACTGAAGTAATGTTTTTGCATTTTCTTTACTGTAAGTATTTCACTGAAACCTATCATGTTTTTGTTGTTGTAATTCTGAGACTAAAATCTTTGGTTTTGGAGAAACTGTAAGACATAAGAACAGGTTTGTCTGTCTTGACCTCGGAGTGTTTTAGATGCAAGATCACTTTATTTTGCTAATTCTGTAATTGTTTCTGGTGGTGATTCAGGAGACAGTAATTTTTGTTCTGAATTTCTCTTTTGATACAAAGGGTTAATTCACTGCACAAGTTTCATATCAAGACTTCAATGACAATAGGTCAATTAGCTTGTGTGCATATATTTGTATAATGTATTTATTGATTGCCTGTTTAATTCACTGTCTTACACTGATAGGCATTACTTACATGCTGCAATAATCTCTAATATGACAAAAATTCTTGTTTTATTTAAATGATTTTATTTCAGAAGTGCAAAAGAATACAAATAAATTAAGTACTCTAAAGAAAAACATACTTCTGGTTATTTGTTTTTCATGAATACTGAGGAACTGTTTCTTGTTATTCATTCTTCTGTATTGTTGCTACAAGGAGTCAAGACACCAGTTTTCATCTGGTGTCCATTAATAAAAGATAATCATAGCCATAAGTTGAAATACGCACTTTCAGATGCCTGGTTAGTGAAAATCAGAAGTTCAAATTTCTGAGTTATCAGTTTTATTACCTAATATATTTTAACTGTTTTATATTTATTCTTACTTCTAATCTTCACTCTAAATATAACTTCAATGTGTTCATATAAGAAGAAAAGTATTTTAAAATTGTGTGTGGCTGATGCATCAAGTACCAATCTTTTATTTCTGTGTTTGGGATATATCTCTTAATGCCATCAAAAGCTTGTGAAATTCTCCAACAGATGTCAGGTAACTGCTTAACTAGCTTATCAAGGAGGATTAGAGGCAGTGCTGACAATGTGAGTAAACAGTTTACTGGTTATTCTGTGTTAGAACACTACACAGCTAGTGGGCAGGATCTTCAGGCAATGAGGTGTTTACCTGAGAGAATTGTTCAACTTAGACGTCTGTGTTTGACATCTCAAGGCACTTCAGGGCTAATGTCTAATTGTGGCAATGATTATTCAATTAAAACAATAAACTACCTATTGCTCTCAACATGCAGAGGATGACCAAAATGAGCAAAGAGGAAGAGAGAATCTGCTGGAACAATATCCTGTGGAGAATAAGCCTGCAGAGAAGTATTCTTTGTGATTTCTTCCTGTGTGGTGCTTAAATGTCTGCAAGAGATCCCAGTTCTGACATGTCAAATTTCCATTGTTTCTGCTTCTCTCAAGTGGAGATCTGGGAGCAGGAACAATGTCTTTGGAATTACTCTGTGCTTACTTTCCGAAATTTATTCAACTTTGAACAATACTGAGTATGATTACATGAAAATATAATCTGCTAGGTACACATTGGTTTGTGTTATTAAAACAATTACAAATGTTATAGTTTGTAGGATGTTGGTATTATATCCACTTTAAATGTAAGTCTTGAATGAATTTTTTAGAGGTTGGATTTTTAAAGAATTACTCTCTCCATAAATCAAACTAGCTCTTTCACAACAAAATAAATTGTTCTTGCCAAATTCATGACCTTTTTATGAAATAGCTTGAAAATATCTCTGAATGGAAAGTAATTCTGGATGCTGATGTTCAACTTAAGTTGGGGACCCTTCCAGCATCTGAAGTTGCTGGACCATTCAGTCCAGTGTTGGAGGGAGAATGACACCTCCATTGCTTAGGTCTCAGGACAGACACAACTGTAAAGGGAGTATTAAACTGTAATTATATAGAATAAATTTCCATGCTTGTTTCTCCAGAGACCTGTGTGCTGGTTAGCTTTTTTTCAACTGCTGTTTTAAAGGACTTGGCTGAGAAACCAATGACCAGAAGGTGGTCAGAACAGTAAAGACTTCTGTTTAGTGTGTGCTTTCAAGTCCAGGTACCGAAGTGATGTCTTATTTGACAGAATTAAAGCGTGTTTGACCGTAGTCATCACAAAGACCTGCGAATTCTTGCACTGTACATATTTATGATGTTCATTATCTGTTGAACCACAGGCACATGAGTAAGCATTTGCTGAATGATTCATTATTCTAGAGGTTTTAGTAGTGTGTGTCTCATTTTGATGTAGAATGAGAATTAATTTAATTGCTCTTGCTAAAATCTAGCTATTTCTAAGGAAGTTTTAAAGGAAAGTGATGGATCAAGACTTGTTAAGATAGAGGAAGACACTACAGACATTATAGATATTTGAGATTTATTTGGCCTTTCAACAGCTTGACTTAAATCTTTATTGTAGTTGAATATTTTGAAGGGTTTTTCAGCATCTTATGAGATGAGGAAATCTGAAAGCTAAAACTGGAACACCTGTAGACAGGTGGCTACTGTAGACAGATGCCTTACAGAATTGGTATGTGTGGGGAAGTGTTTCCTTATGAATAATTTTTTTGATATGCTGTTAATACTGAATTGAGATGTATAGTTACAAATGTGTTTTTTAGTTGCAAACACTAAAGTGCCGCTGATTGCTTTATATAGAAATAAAATAATTACCATTTACAAAAAAAGCTTTAGTTTTAAGTAGTGTATATGTAGCTAGCTGGTGATCTGGGATTAAGAAGCTGCCCCTTCTAGGGGAATAAACAGATCATAGCCTGAAGAGTTTGATACAAGTGCTGGAGACTTTGCAAAAGCCTGCAAACTTCCTGCATCTTGGCAGTTTGGAGATTTATAACTGCTTCTTGATTTTTGAACTTTGAGTGCCTCTGAGGTCTCAAAAAACAGTCATATGCTAGAAAATGTGAAAACCTCAGTCTGAAAATACTGTCTAAGCTCATCAGTGGTGGCAACCTAATGATGTCATGGGCCATTGCATAATTACACAATTGAAGTTTGCAGACAGAACAGTTAGTGACAGCTATGAAATTTCTTTCCATAGTTCTGTCTTCAGTTTTTTGTGTCATTTTCAAAGCAGTGAGGTGTCCTGTCTGGCTGCAAGTTGTAGTTGTATTAAAGGACTATGTCAAAGAAGATGGGCAGGGAAACACAATGGGAAGGCATTGCAATCTGGGTTACAGATTTCTGTTTCTAGCTCCTGAAATCCTGTAAATGAAGTTCTCTGGCATTCTGGGAAATTGCATATAGATTCCCCAGGGAATCTTCTGCTCTCAAAAGTGCTATAATACAAGAGTCAAGATTTCAAGCAGATTTATTCAAATTTTGCACAACTAAAACTCAGATTATGAGTAAATCATAATTGGTGGTAAAGCATATTGGTGACTATTTTGGTATTTGCTTTCAGTTTTGCACTGCTTTAAGGTTGCTGCTAGAACCTGAGCATTCTGAAAATTTGTATCAGTAGGTAGTCCTATCATAGTATTTATAGAGAAGAACATTAAATCTTGGTACTTGAGTCCATTTGCTGTTGTCTTTGCAGAACACAAATCTTATTTTCAGGACAGAATGACTGTGTATTGATTTTGTTCTTCTTAGTGCACCTAATGAGTGACTTTTGGGTTGACTTCATTCTGATTCTCTGCAGGATAAATTGCTTGTGTCACAAAACTTTCTTGGTAAAAAATCTGGTTTTCTGTAACTTGGGAAGGTGGATAGCTTTGCTGCATTTGGTAGGCTATATAACTTTTAACAATCCTAAGTTCCATCCAAATGAATACTCAGAATAGTAGTTGATGTGAAAACCCCCCCCAAAACCAAATATCAAAACAGCAGCCCCTCTCCCCCCTTCCTTTCCCTCAGTCTTAGGTATTTGAAGCGATGTATTCTGTCACTTAGGGACAACACTTAAAGTAAAATCTTGCCTGCAAAGATCTGTGAATGCCTCTGTCAATGTACATGTGTCAATCTGTGAATGTACAAGTGTCAATAACTCCTGATTTCAATTATTTCCACTCCTGCTGTGCATATAGCCTCACAAGACTGGAGGGAGGGTGTGGAAAGGATTTCAAAACTAGGTAGGAAGTGCTGTTTGCTTGGGTTAGGTGAGCCTTTTTTTCAGGCTGATGTGAATCACAGGATCATTTAGGTTGGAAAAGACCTCTAAGATCATAGAGTCCAACCATTAACCCAGGACTGTGATGTCTGCCACTAAACCCTCTCCCCAAACATCACATTAGATGTTTTTTAAATACCTCCAGGGATGGTGACTCAACCACTTTCCTGGGCAATTTCTGTTCCAATACTTGACCACACTTTCAATATTCAATCTAAATCTCCCCTAGGGCAACTTGAGTCTGACTTTTGTCCTATTGCTTGTTGACTGGGAGAAGAGGCTGACCCTCACCTGGCTACAGCCTCCCTTCAGGCAATTGTAGAGAGCAGAAAGGCCTCCCCTGAGCCTCCTTTTCTCCAGGCTAGATAAGCCCAGCTCCCTCATCACCTGCTCATCATAGGACTTGTGCTCCAGACTTTTCACCAGCTTTGTTGCTTTGTGTAGCTTTCACTGCACTTCCGGTCTCCTCATATGTGACAGCTGCTGCTTCAGTGGTCGTGGTGATGCTGGACAGCAGGGGCATCCTTACTAAACTGGTAATTGGAAAGATCTTACCTCAACAGATGTCTGTCTTTTCTACATCAGCTTGACTGTCAGGTGGTACTGAACCCTCCCTTCCATGTCCTAGGCTGAAAAAAGCCCAGTGTCTCTTTAAGGGTGCCTTTGTGGGAAGGTGATCAGCATCTATCTGGCTTCAGCTAATTCCTGATGAAGTGCTTAAGGGGAGTTAATACTCTCCTGCAAATTCAGTCAGGGAGGTGTCTTGTCTAAAATAAAGAATTTTAGGCACAATTTGGTATTGTTTCTTTGGCAGAAAAAATATCTTTAGGACAAATACAGTTTCTGGATTCCTCTGTGGGCTGCCAGGGTTAGACACTATTCTAGCAGTGAAAGAAAACTTTATAATTAGGCTTATTCTCTAGAATTCAGTTTTAACGTTTAAAACGAAATGTAAAATGTGATTGCAAAAAAAAATATCCTTTCTATTGGGTAAAATGGTATTTGCATGAGTCCTCAGGTGGCTTGAAGAAGTCTTTTGTAGTTCATCATCCGCTTCTTATATAGTTCCTTCTGTCTTTTATTACAGGCACAAAAGTCTTGAAGAATGCAAATGCATTGTTGATGAACAAATGTCAAGCATAGTACAGAAAACATGGAAGCTTGATTGAAAGCCACATGATGTCTGAATAGGATTGTGGAAAGCCCAGAATCCTTAAAATGAAAAAATTGCACATGTTTCTTGTAACAGTACTGTCTAGCAAAAGCTGGCTGCCAAATGGCTTTGTTGAGGCTCAATTCTCATCAACTGAGAGCATAACAAGTGTTGAAAGTGCAACAGTTAAATATATTTTCATATGAAAGGAATATGATCAGTGTTTCATTTGCATTTTTATTTTCTGAGAGAAGCATGTGTATCCTGGAGAAAGAAATGTGTTTGCTTTACATGTGGGATTTTTTCAGATGTGTTGCTCAAGAACGTATTAAGACACTACTAGTTGTAAAAATATAGAGAATTAAAACCCTGTCTGTGTTCTTTGCTCTTGAAGGCTGTCTTGGAAATATTTATGATGTTTTGGCTGGCAGTGAAGGTTTTAGACGAATACACCGTATACTTCAGGGAAGATACCTTGAATACAGACATATTCTGTAGTAATATTCCACTATTGTGACACAGCAATATTGAAGACTTTTAAAAATTTCTATAATTAAAGCATTGAGTTCAGTGGATATGCAAGATGCAAATACCTTAGAGCTTAGAAATTCTCAAATGTAACTGTAAAAATAAAACCAGTTGTAAAGTACACATAAAGCAAAGAGAAAACAAATCCAATCATATGATATTCTTCAAGCTTGTTTTTATTTTTAATCGGTGTTTTCAGCTGTCAAATGAGCAGATGCTTCTTTTGATTATACATAAAGTGGATAAAGTATGATCATGACAGCTAAGTGAGAAGTGGCAACAACTTTTGAAGAGCCAACTTGCAGAGAAAGAGGATAAACCTGTGAATTGACAAAAAAAGATAAAACTGAATTGGATTATTAACTGAGTGAAAAGTCATGCTGTATGTGATCAAATAAGGAAAAATCAAACCACTACAGTTAAATGTGTAACCTTTGTAACTGTTTGTTAAACAATTCAAAGGTACATTCAGAAGTAACCTTAAGAATTTGAATATTGAACATACTGATTGGTGCTTGTGAAAGCCAGTAGCTGCCTTTCTCTTTGAAGCTAAAAAATCTCCAATGAGAAAAGCTAACTAAAACCCCTTAAAAATAAGTGCTTTGACAGAATTTCAAAAAGTTAATGAACTCCTAAAAGAAGGGAAATAAAAGCTTGGATATTAGTAGATTTGCAAAAGTTAAAATATTTTCTATTGGCTTAATTTTATTTTTTTTCCTTCAATTATTTTATCATTGGAAATGGCTTTCTGTAAGTATAAACGGATCTTCTGGATTACTTGTGCTTTAGAGAAATAAAAGCTGTTCTTTGCTGTCAGACTACACTTTTATACTTGGTCAAACTGCCAATTTTTAGAAAAAGGGAAAAAAATCCTCCCCCCCTTCCCCTTCTCCCAAACTTACAAAATTTATTGTGTTGTAGTATACCATGCTGTAATCTACATGGAAAAATTATTATTCACATCCTAATACAGTTACTTCCTGGGTATTTGGGAAATCACTCTGTCTGTGGCCATTGCTGAAAACTTCTATTTCAAAAACTTTTTACTGTGCTAATTAGTCCAGATCACTTGTATTTGCAATGACATCTATTAAAGAACATAAAAAACCTAACAGACTTGCAGTTCAGCAGCAATGCTATTGTATGCTTGTCAGCATAGGGAAAGAATGTTTAAAGACATGTAATTTAACTCTGGTGCATGTTTATCCTTATGGGAAAGATATTTTCATTTGAATGTGCTGCTTTTCCTGAGTTTATTTGCTTTGATCTGGTTTTCTGCACTTATGCACTTGTTGAATTTTCTAGACCAAGAAATTTGAGGGTGATACAGGCCCATGTGAGAAGCAAGCATGTGAGGCACAATTCAGAATAGGCAGCTTAGACCAATTCAACTATGTGAATTAAAATGCTGTTGTTTTAGCTGTGGGACTATGTTATTGCTTCATTTCCTATTGTCCACCAGTATAAAGAAGTATTTCTGAAGTCTTCATTTTGAAGATGTTAAGTTGTCACTTGTCTGGTGTGTGTGCGTGACCAGCATCGCTTCACTGGTCAGCTGCTAGAAAAGAAATACAGGCTCCATCTTCTTGTTCATCTCCTCTGTTCTTGGTTGTAGATTGTGTCCTCAGTTTCCTCTGTTAATTCTCTATGTTTCTGTCCTTTCTCTCATGCTTGTATTATACAGTGGAAAATGAAAATGGAGGATGTTTTTAGATTGAATGGTTTGCTGTCAACTGTTTTAGGCTAGCTCTCTTGTTTTGAGGACCACTCTGTATGTAATTCTTAAATTTAAGTACTTCAAATGAAAAAAATATGCTGCTAACATGTACATTGCCAACTAAGATTTAAGATTAGGTTTTAATACTATGCTGTCATCATTGTTAAAAGATGTGGGTTGTTCTTGCCTGAAGTTAGAACTAGTTGTTGCTAAGGACTTGACATATAATTAAAAAAAATGAAGGTGCTACAAATTAATTAAGTAATCTGCATCTCTTAGTGTCACCAGGGATGTGGTTTTCAGATAAGAATGCTCATGCAGTTCATAATGATGCACTTGAACTCAGTTAACGAGTGTCTCTGGAAGAAGCAGGGGTGGTAAAAACTGAAGTACAGTAGAGATATTCTCAGTGCTGAGTGTCAACATGGAACAAGACTTCTACTGTAGCTATTTCTAGTAACCTTAATCTATTTTATTTTCCTGTCCAAACATTATTTGAACTTACTTATCCACAAAGAATCTAAGCATATGACAAGTATTTTGTATTGCTCAGGGAGCAAGATCTGAATCTACAGTGGAACGAACTGTGCCTGGATGACAAAGTTCTCCTTATTCAGTTCCTCTTTAGGATGGAGAGGGGAAAAGGAACTTTTTGCCCTGTTAATTGGGAATTATTCTTGTGCCAGGAACAAATATGAAAGGGGCAGTGCCTAGTAGCAGCAGATAAGGATGACTGACAAATCTGATCCATCTGCAAATATTTCCAATGGTCTCTTACCTTGTGGAAAGGCATGCTGATGCCAAAAGGAAAATTTCTGTCTTGAAGAAAGGGTTAAGAATAAGATGGCTAGTATTGGGAAAGGATGCCTTTTTTATAGAGGGAAAGATGCTAAAGTTCTCTTCAGCAAGAGCTGAAGAACTATCGTTCTTCTTTGTTGCATTTGACAGAATACAATACAGCATATTTACTGTAGCTTGACTTCATTTCAATCAGTTATATTTAATTTGAATTGTGCTGTTACCAAATAGAGAGATGCTTTTAAAAAACTGAAATAAATTAAATGAGGCATTCTAATAATGTATATATTTGCAGATGGAAATTAGAATTTTTTCATGGAATTATTTTGTAAATGATTGAATTATGGCTTCCTTCCATAATTTTGAGCATTTTTGCCTCTTTGTTGTTCTTTGTAGTGCAGATTTGGTACTGCTGTGAGTAACTTAAATCAAGTGTTTTAAACTGTCATCTTTTTTTTTTTCTATTATTTCAGCCCTGATGATATTGGCACCTGTTGGTATATCCTGCTATCTGGTTCAGTCTTCATTAAAGAATCCATGTTTCTTCCAAGGAGCAGGTATGTCACCTATGAATGTACTGCATTCTATATTTTAAACATAAATCTTGAGATGTAGAGAATTTTTAGAGTTAAAAGGTTATGTCTTACGTGTAATGAAACACAAAAGAACAAATATGAACCCACGTCTCCTGCCTTTACTAGCTGGGGTAACTGTTTTATGCCCATAGCTAGAATTGAAAGCCCATCATTGTGAACAGTGTACAACTATCCAAAGTGTTGTGCAGATGCTGTCAAGTTAAAAAATAAAACCACCAAAAACCTGACAAATGGAGTGAAGTACTGAGTAGTCTCTTCCTGTGAGTACTCAAACTTCAGCTCATAGGATGCACTAAAACTTAGGATGTTTTCCTGAGTCTTCATTTAGTGTGCACAAGTCTTTGGTGCATGTTTTAGCATATGCTTAGATCATGTTACTGCAGGTTTTGCTACGTCTGTTGTGCTTCATGCAAATGGATTTGCAACAAAGAGTGTTTTTTACATGGGAAAAAAAAGTTGGAGCATGAGACACTCAAAAATTATATTGCTCCAATAAAAAATTATTATTTTGAGTGATGGGAAAAACATGCATGTGATTGCAAGGATTTTAGACTAAAATGACTGAGCTTGATCATTCTAATGAAAGCAGAGCAGAATTATTTTAAAATGCTGATTATATGCATATTCATTCAGACTATTATAAAAGGCTCCTTTGAAGTATATGGCATGTAATAAAATTTGTGAAAGGCAGAATAAAAGACCTATCTCTGTATGGTATCATGATAATGAAAGTGCTGGGAACTTCTTTACAATTTTAAACAATGGGAAAACACTTCTCGGCTAGCATTTGTTGGCATATGAAGAATTAGATCTTCAAATCTGCCTTTAAGTGGGAGAGCAGTGCAAGTCTTGGGACTTCCATTATATGATGGTGGCATGTTCTTGATGCAGTCAAGTGTCTTGTGTCTGTCAGGCACTGCTGATAAAATGGTATATTTGATTCAATGGTGCCATTGAATAGTTAATGCGAAAAGTAGCACAACAACAGATTATAGGACCCCTGCTTCTATCAGAGTGAAGATTGTTCCATAAGTCATCCATGAACAGGCAGTGCCAGGAAAAAAGCTGGCAGAAGGTGCTACCTTTAGATACCAGGTGAAAAGATATATAATACCTTTATTAATGTACAGTGGTGGTAATATCCATAGCAAGAACCTTCTGTTCCTTTGAGATACAGTAATGGTTGTGCCTCACTCACTTGAACACTTGAAGAGAGGCAAGATTTAATAATAAAAACACTGAGTTTGAGACTCTTCCTGGTAGAGTTAACAGAAAATTACAGCTCCCGTGACAATAAGCGGAGCATTTAAGGGCTGTTCGTGTGGAGAAATATATAAAATGACATCTGGGACAATGTCTGATACCTTAGTGAAGTACAAGCATGGTATTTGGCATTAGAATAAGTTTCATGGTTGTGGATGATGTCAAGTAGATGTTAAAGCTGGTGTCTTGGGAAGCAAATGCAAGAGAGACAACTTGTTAATTAACAAAGATAATTTAAGTCCAAAAAAACAAAATTAAGAAAATTTAACTATAGAAGATAGAAAGTATTTCTGGGGACTAAAACCAGAGGCATTCTAGTGAGGAGCTTTGTGCTTAGAAGCTGTAGTCATTGAAGGGTAGATGAGGGCCTTATTAAAATTTAGGACAAGGTTAATCAGGATTTTTTCTTTGTAAATGGGTAGGTTGCAATTGGACCTTGGGCTCATCCATGAATAAGAAACTTGGGAAAAGTGAGAGGGCACCCAGGTTAAATTTCTGATTTGGAATACTGGTGGCTAATAAATTATTTATTTATTTAGTAAAGCAATGGACTGAGAATAAAACGAAGTTTTTCAGCTCTAGTTATGCTGCCAGTGAATTGCTGGGAGAGAAATAGCAAATTGCTCAGATGTACATACTGGGTAGAAGAGAGTGATTAGGAGGAAGGTTAAAGTAAAATTTTACAGTGCTCTAGAAAAAAGGGAGTAAGACCTACTGAGAAGTCTGCTTGCTGTTCAGAAAGAACTGATAGGGAGGTATTTTGGAATCTAAAGAGTAGTGTCAAAAGTAGACAGAAGACAGTTACTGGATAATTGTTTACTGAAACTGACTGTTTCCATATACAGGGAGTAACAATTTCAAGAGCCTTTTTGAGCATTGCATAATTTGTGAGTCTTGATGTCTTACTGCTGTTAAAATGAACTGGCTATGGTTTAGCAAATGGAGCATGTCCTTATGCATCACTGACATCAAGTGATAGGAAGAGACCTAAACATTGCAAAGTAGAGGTCATCTAATTTTGATTGTGTTTTTCATTTGAGTAAACTAAATTTGCAATAGTAAATTAATATTTACATTATTTTACTGTGGGTTTTTTTCAGTTTAATCCATTTTATCTTTGCCCATCTGAAAAGCCACTAGGAAATTATTTTGCAACATGTGAAGCTTGTGAGTAAGAGAGCAGGATGGAGCCAAGAAATCTGTGTAGGAGCAAGAAAATATGTAAAAAGCAAGAAGTATGTTCCTTTCTCCAAATCTGATTGACTCAGAATTTTCTCATTTGCCTAACTTTCTTTTCCCAGAGCCAAATGCAATTCATTCCTAAGCATCTCACCATCCAAAACTCCTAATTTTTTTCCACTTGAAAAATATTTTCTCTTTTTTGTCAGCCTGCTCTATGCACCTGTAGTAAATCCCTTTGGATGGATTCTCTGGGCTGCATTCTGCTGATCCTGCTCAGACTGCAGGCTTCCCCTTGCGTGTCTTCCTGACTTTCACAAGTTCTGCTTCATTGTGTGATGGCTGGGCAGTAGCTGACCAAATTTAAAATAAGACACTTGTCATCCTGCCAATTCCCCACCACCCTGCCCCCTGAATTTTAATAGCATTTGCTATTCTTGGTTGGATTTCACTCCTTTAAAATGGATGTCTTTACATGCCAGAGCAACAGTACTATCTCAGGGTAATACAGACAGACATACTGGATAAATCTGTCTACCATCGTGCAGGTGTGTTCTCAGTCCTGTGCAGAATTCGATCTTATTCTGAACTTTGTGGCAGTTGGCCTTTGAGTCTATAAGGAACAGGGCAGAGGGCTATCGCTAGGTTTGAGCTGAAACTTGGAAGTACCTTAGTGCATTTGACTGCATATGCCCAGCATATTATTCGCATTTCAGTCCTCTATTAGCTGATTTAGTTGCATTAATTTCAGATATAGCATCCTCAGACTGGTTGGTGAATAACACTGGAAATGTTCTTTTGTTGTGTATTTTATGTCAGGTAAAATTATTTTATTTCTTTCTTCTAAATCATTGTGTTCATGTCTTTTACTTCTAATGTTGGATATCATTTAGAATTCTTTCAGTAAAGAGTCTAGGTTTGGCAGACAGATAATATATGCTTGTGGAAGAAGAATGTTTTAAAAAATACACCCTCCCCCCTGAAACTGTCTAAAAGCATATGAAATTATCACCCCCCCACTTTCCCACCACTGCAGTTTAGGAACAGCATCCCCTAATTTAGTGCCCCCCTGCCCAGTGAGACTGTCCCAAACCAGACACCTCTCACTCCCCTCCCCACTCTGGTGAAACACCCAAAGGCAGAGATCACAGGCTGAGATAAGAATTTACCGGAAACAGCAATGAGATAAGAACAGTAACAGCATCAATACTAATAACAACCATGTAAATAAAAAATGGTATAGCAATCCAAAATTAACCAGTTTTGTAGTGTATGAGATGGTCAAATAGCTACTAGTTGAAACAGTTTGAAATGAGTGTCAAAGTTGCCAATTTTTGACAAAGTTCTATAATGTACTGGGTGAGTTGTAAAATTAATTGTAACTAGCTACTGAACAAGTCTTTAATTCCAAATTTAAAAATTAAGTTGTTCAAGATGGAATATTGGAGTATATGAAGTCCTAAATGGAATATTTTGCTTTGGAAACTAACATCTAAACCATGTCTGTGTTTTGAAAATAGCATGAGTTTAATTTTATCTCCCCGTTGTAATATAGTTTAGCTTATATTTGTTCAAATGCCAAGCCATCAGCTAGCAAATTGTGTTCAGAAGATGAGTCTGGATTTTATGATCTTAACTTATTATTTTGGGAAAATATACAATCCACAGTTTTAAAGATTTTGTGACCTGAACAATTAAAGCTGCCATTTATTTTGTGACATAAACTAAAGCTTAGTCTTGTTCTCCTATTTAATTTCTGTAAATTGCAACAGTGAAATTTATTTTGACAGTTTAATGTGAGGAAGATCATCCCCCTTCCCTTTTACCCCTCTCACCCCAATTTTACTATTAACATTTACAAACTTCTTATATCAGGCATGTGTTGTGGTTAAACTAAACATTCCTTAATTTTTTCCTCTTCAAACTAACACAAATTAACACTCCCCTGAGCATCTGTACCCTGAAACAGTTCACATAGTAGAATGAGGTTTATGTATGAACTCCAGAAAATAAATAAGCAGCAAATACAATTCCCTGAGGATTGTCCTGGCTCTCCTGTCTTTTCACATGGCCGTTCTTAGCAACAATGTGACAGTCCCTCAAAATATCTTTTGGAATGGCCTCCAGCCTCCCTCAGCCTGCTCCATGCTCTTACCACGTTTGATCGTCTGCTTGGACTTCCTATGTGGGTTTTATAGCAGAACTTTGCTTCTAGTGTAAACTCTACTGGGTTCTTTCACGTTACTTAAATGGGAGCCGCACTACCAAAAGGTCTCCTAGATCTGCCACAACCAACCTCGTGCTTGCTCTTGACCTCCGTGACCAGGTGATGCAGCTGACTCTTAGCAGCAACAAAATAGAGAATTGCTGGGCAGTTTTTCTCAGACTGGTAGGCTCTGGTACTTGGGTTTTTCTGCTTTTCTCGTAGAATGCTTCCAAGGCCATGTAGGTAGTACGTGCTGTGCTGCTCAGGCATTTTGCGATGCACTTGCCATGTTCAAACCTGGCTTTCCACATGTCTGTGACTACTCGCTCATCTACTGTTTCCTTGCTACTGCTGCCACATCCAACCAGTTCTCCCCTCACTGCTTCATATGGCAATGAAGAGCTGCTTTCCTTTTGACAAGTTCACAAATTTTACATACAAGAGCAATTATTTAAGCTTTTTCCTCTAATTAAAAGATTTAAGTTTTGAAGGTGAAAGAACATCTGTTTTTTACTATTTTCAAAATTAAAAGGGATGTATCTGTTTAAATATTGATGATTTAGCCCTCTGGTTTTTCCTATACTAAAAGAACTTAAAAAATGGAATATCTATTTGTACTGGAGAGTCATTGAAGAAATTATGGACTTCTTTTGAATGTGTGTAAAGCAATAGCAAAACTAAGTTTGTGCAAAAATGTTTTGTCCTCATCCAAGTGTATCCTCATTAACTTATGAAAGTAACCTTTCAGGATAAAATTTGTTAGGGATTTTGGCAAGCTTTTTTATTTTGACAGGTAATGAATGTGAGTGTAATGGTGCTGGAGCAGAACCCGTGGGTATCTATGTGCATTTATACAGCTTTGTGTATCTGAAACATGCTTCATAATTTTTGTGATGTCTGGATCATACTGTTTTGTGTGGTTTACATCTATCTAACTGATAGTGTATTTTTATTTTGAATACAGAATTGCCTTTGATCGATATTTTGAGTGATTAAAATTATGCTGATAGCTTTAATCACAATGATAAAATCCTTCTCTCAGTATATGACTCATATATTTGCAACTTAGTGTTTATTGATAATGGCTATTGATGGCTGAAACCTATGAGATAACAGAATGAAACCGGGATTTTAACTGAAAGACAGCGATTGCTGTACACAAATATTTTAACCATGATAAAATGCCCTAAAAAGGGTTTTTTTTTTTCCTGACCAAGAAACTGAGAGTTTTAGAACAATGGAATTGGGCGAGGCTCAGAATTGTACATTTGGGAACTGCTGGTTTAGTTGTTTAAGCTGCAGAGGGAGTAGATCAAGAGCTGTGCTGAGCTTATTTAGCTTTTTCCAGGTTCTGAGTTTTGCTTATGGCTAAGGATTTATAGCATCCTTATGGAAACATGAAGACCATACACTGGATCTTTGTAGAGAAAAATAAGTCCCCAGGTTATAATTTCAAGTCTATTTAAGAAATTACTTGAAAATGTATGCTTTGGATTTAGTTTGCACTCAGAACTTTGTCTCTTTAATATAAAACTTCACTTTTTTTGCTGCTGCTGGATTTTCCTGTGATCTGTGTGTTTGGATAAGTCTGTATCCAGCCACTAGTGTTATGAAGCTATGCTCCTGACTCTCTAAAGGCTGATGAGAAGGCATAGAGTATGGTATTGTTGTGGGCTGACCCTGCTGCTTCCTTGTCCTCTGTCAGGTTTGAATGCCTTGGTTCAGCATTTCAGTCTATCAATTGAAACAGAAGCATGAAGGCGGGTGATCTTAGGGTTTCATCTAGGAAAGGCTGAGATCATAAGCTGAAAAGGCATGATGTCAGGCCATTTATTGTGTGGCTATCATGAATTACTCAATGAATTTTTAATAGACACTGAGAAATTAACACTAACTGCTTTGTACCATCTTCATCTATCCAAAAGTTTGCAAGTGTCTTATTGGATGGTGATGTTTACTGCTACCTGCAAGCAGAAAATTAGACTTATCACAGTGTATGTGACTGTGATTGCTTATTGAGTCTCAAACTTCTAGAGAAAGTAAAAGCTTGCTTACAAGAGGTAGCATTTTATTGGGGGTGCCTGATCTGTCCATCTACCTTGAGTTTCTTATTCTTCTGTCAGTATCATAGTCAGTGTTCTAAGTGAAGCCCAGCTCTCACTCATGTGTTACTATAGCCTTTCTCATTAGGTGCTGGAGTAGCTGAATTTGCCATGGGGCTGTCTCTGGGCCCAGCTCCCTGAGGTCTGGCTCGCAGGGAGGGCATGCAGGGAGGGCTTCAACCTCTCTGAGTTGACTTCATCCCTTAAGACACAGTCAGCTCTGGCTGTAGCTGAGTTAGCTGAGCCATGAATTGATGGGGCCTTGTCATGTCACATGCTATTTCATCAAAGTTTGTGATGCAGAGCACAGGCTACTTGTATCAGTCATGTAATCTGAAAATTTCCTTACAATTTGAAAAAAATAGTGTACAGGTTTTTTTTAATATGAATACTTAAAAATATTTTTATAGCTTATTCTTTATCCCATCCATCTCCTGTTCTGCTGAGTAATTAAAGAGTTCATTGAGGTTTGAAACTGGTCATGACAGTATCTGAGGTGTTGGGAAATAGATGAGGAGACAGTTCCTAAATGATGAGATTGGCTGGCATCTGGTGTTGTTCCTATCATATTTCAGTGCTACTGGAATTTTGTTTTTGCAGAGCTGATAAAATGTTAAGGGACTTACCTGGCACCTTTTGAAAACAAAAGTAGAAATTTAGCATTGTGTCTTTAGTGCTACCAGGCTTTCTTCCAAGTTAGTAATGACAAGATAACAATGAAGCCAAAAGTGTCAGATGACCTGAATAAGTTTTCAGTGAACCTGAATTGTTTTGATTCTTCTTAAGGAGAGGGAGGCTTTCAGGGGTAGAAAGCTCATGGTAGGAGAAAAGCAAACCTCAGTAGCTCTCACAATGCAAACCATATACTAATTTCTAGGTGTATATACTAGAGCTACAGACTTCTGTCTCTTTCCATGCAAAAGACCTGATGATGGGCTTGAGATGGTCTGGATCACCTGCTGGTGCTCAGATGCATTTGTGGAATGGTCATATGAAGAATTTCATATGCTTTTTGTAGGAGATTAATTGGTGGTGCAGAGCTTGTAGATTCAAGAGTCCTTGGTTTTGTTTTTTCATTATTTTACACATGGTAATTGTAAGCTAAGTCAAGATGGCACTTCTTGCCACTGTTGGTACATTTAAAGTAAATAAATTAGCCTTTCTTATGTTGTGCTTTATTTTATTTTTATCTTCCCCATTGAAACTGAAGTTGTATAAAAATACTTAAAAGTTAAAGGTATCTACTTGAATGAAAAAATCACACTTAGGAATTTGTGATATAGAGCATAGAAACAAAGTAACTAACATTATAAATCCAGACTACTACTTTGATGGAGAGTTTTGCCTGTGAACCAATTAAGGTTATTTTTGCATTTGCTATATAGAATGAGTAGGATATAGCCAGTGCTGAGGAAAAACAAAAACTGAGGTAAGATGGGTAGTAGATTTTTTTCTGTGTAAGTATGAATGTATCTTAATAGCTCAAAATAGCTGAAAAAGGATGTTAAGGAAAAATTAAAACTAAGCAGAAGGATTTAGCAAACTAGATTCATGGGGGATAATCCTTGAGCAGAAAGAGAGCAGAGGAAAAGAGAGAATCCCTTAAGGTAGCTGATAAGGGAAACGTCATCTTTGACATCTATGAATGGCACCAACTCTTACTTCTCTTTTCTTTAAATGCTTGAAAGTTTTGGTTAAAATTATGATTATTTTTTGAAAAATGTGCTGGAGTAGTGGTGGGGGGTTTTTGCCTTTTTTTTTTTTTTTTTTTTTTTTTTTTTTCTGATAGTGTTATAGATGCTGTCTAGGCTGGGTGCGAAAAAGATTCATTCCACTGAAAACACCAATTTTTTTCCTGAAGACGTTTTATTTTAATTGTGAAAAAATTTTGGTGCTGTTTAGTTGATTGCCTGGTTTCTGAAATGTGTGGCAATAAAAATCTGCCTTGAAACAGTATGGTTTTATTGCTGACTCTTCTTTTTAGCTTATTTTGTGTCTCATTGGCTAGAGGCACCTTTCTAATCCCAGCATTAGGGTCTCTAATGGAGCATGTCACAATTTGAAGTCATTGAGAGCAACATCTAACCAATCTTAGAAACGTTGCTTATCTTTCCTTTTGCTTTTACTTCTCTTCTGTATATTATAATTATGTGATATATATATTTAATTTCAACAGTTCTCACTTATACTGGTATTTTCTTTCTAAAATTTCAGTCTTGATTTTAATATTAAAAAGCTGCTTTCTGAAATGGTAGTAAATTTTGTACAAATGGGGAAAAAATGAGAGCTCTTTCTGAGAAAGTAAGAAGGGGAAAATTCTCTGTAATAAAATAATCAGTTATTTAAACACTAAATGTGAGACCTGTTATATTGAGGTATTTGCTACTGCTTACATTGTTAATTAGAGGTATCTATCTGAAGAAAGTTGTTCCTTTTTCACAATTGATATTGCAGCTGGTGAGATTGCCTATTATGTAATCTGTTCCTTCTGATTCAAGATTTCCTCTGATTCAATTTAAGGTTTTGAGTTTCAGTACAAACCTGCAAAACATCAAACCCCCTCTCAGTTACTTGGGAAAACTGCATTATATGATTCTTGATGAGGTCAGAAGGAAGACCATATTTGTTTTATGTGCTTTAAGGTCTCTGAACAAGTTTTAAAAGTGTAATGAACTGAAGTAATCTGGTCGTTGCTTACCTCAAAATAACAACAAAATGAACTGTGTGTAAAAATTGTGTAAATATGAAAAGGAGAAATATACTCATGTGGAGAACAGGGACAGAGAACACTGCCCTTCCTTTGCCTCATGTCCAACTCACAGTATCTACACTTTCTAGACTTATTTTTGCTGAAGCACAATCATGATAAGCTGGCGTAATGATGTTTACTTATTTATTTGGAGGACTGTAGAAAAACTGGCAGGAATTAGAAGTGCTGTCTCAACTCTTAGCATGATCCACTACTGTAATTCTTCTGCAAATGGTCTTTTTAACAAAATGTTACTCCATATTGTAGAAGACTTGAAAATGTCTGAGAGTTTTCTTTCAGTTGATGCTAAAATTTTCAAATGTTTCTGAAAAACAAATCCAGGAATACAAGACATAGTATAACATGTTAAGTGAGGAATAATTTATTTTCAAATTATAATATAAATAGCTAAAAGAAAATTGTCACTACTACTCCACTGGTTTATTTTGTTTATTCATTTACAAATATACAAATTTATCTTAAATACACCTGCTTTGTACACTGATAGATTTATGAAAACTAGTTATTGACGTAATGTGTTTAGCTCTCCATGTGAATGAACTGGTTGTATTGAATGAGTTAGGCATGTAAGTGCGTGTGGAAAATGTCAATATGTATGGTCTTATTTAACTTTTATAAACCTAGGTGACATGTCAGGTTATTTTAGTAATTTAAAAAATCTGACAAATTCTGTTACTTTAATTATGAAATAAGTACTCTATAGGAGGACTTAAAAATGCTTATTATGTAATTTTCAATATAAAAAGTCTTCATTTAGAAACTTACATCCAAAGTCTTTGTATGACATTGGAAAAATTTTAATGAATTCCATGAATTTTAATAAGCCAAACTGTGTTCAGACAAGGTCTTGCCTCTTAAGTAATGTTTTCCAACAACTTCTCATTCTTTGAGACCATTATGTAGCTCTTGTGATGTCACAGTAATCTCCATGGCAACACAGACGTCATTAGCATGAAACATAAGCAAAGCTGTCTTTATTCAAGTCATTTATTTATATATTTTCTTTTAAGGAATAAGGAAAAAAAGTAGGTTAGGAAAAAACTTTTCATCTTTGAATGTTTTCTGAGACAAAATGAGAACTTCTTACTTAAAATAAAATAAGGACAATTTTTTCCAAAAGAAGGATCTATTCCCAGGTTTTTTGAGGAGGTACCTGCCTTCTACCTTTCTGTACTAGAGAGATGTTGCAAAGCTGAACTGCTGAAACAGGCTAAATTTGTTATTGCCTCTACTAGTAGGTTCCAATTTTGTTTGTTTATATTGTTGTGTATATTGTTTATGAATATAGATCTTGAATTCAACAGGAAAATGCCATCAACATGTTTCTTTTGCTTAGTATATATAAAAGGATCATAAAAGAGTGCTAAGTGGTATTCTAGTCTGAAAAGAATTCAGGATCACCTGCTGCTGTGAAGACCCTGAGCATCTACCCTTGCTACAGTAAATTTTCAAAACAATTTGTTATTCTTAACAGCACTTTTTCAGATTGGGTTTTTAACCATTTTTCAGCTTAATGTTTTAGTTTTAATGTAATATTATGAAAAATGAAAAGCAACAAATGTGGCAATTTATACAATTATTTAATTTTTTTACCTTAATAGTAAAATTTGCTACCATACCCAGTCTTTCAACCAGGTAAGATTTTAAAATTAACTACACTTCTAAAACAAAAGCTTTACAAAGACCATAAAACATGTGTTTTAGGGGTTGACTGAGGGGACTTCCTATGGAAGCAAACCTCCAGAATCTAGCTAATTTCAAGTTATTCACTGTGGGTTTTCAGGAACTTCTTTAGAAGTGCTTTCAGTAGTCAGCTATAAATTAGCATATTAATGCAACCTCTGATCTGGGTTGCATTTGCATAAGAAATAAATCCCTGTTAGAATTACGTAGATAAAGCACTATAGTCTGCACCCATCTGTAAGGGTGCAAACTAAATGTGTTCACAATACTGAAGAAGTTTACTGCAGTTTTCAGCTGGAGTTTAAATTAACTTCCACACATTTTTAGCAGGAATTACTCAAGGCATTAATTTACTATAAATGTGCTTATTCTCTAATTTTAGTATGGTCTGGTTAGTCATAAGTCATTTTGGCTTGCTGTAGCACCAGGATTATTGTCCGTGGCACCATGATTCCTCTTCCCCCACAGGCAGCAGGTAGTTTGAGTCCCAAGTCAGGCAAGGAGCTGCAGTGATGTCTGAGGCTTTTTTCTCTTGTGAAATACTCCTCCCAAGTATTATTAAGTGGCATGTACTTAGCTGTGATGTCACGAGTCCCTTTCCTGACACATGAGCTGTTGTATCTGAGACTGTAAACATCTAAGCTATCATATGACACTGGATAAGTCTAATCATCCTTATCCATGGTATGCAGTGAGCTCATGTCTCCAGGATTTGCAAGCAGTGACAGGTCTGCAAATGCCTCTTCAATTTGTATTCCTCTTGCCAGCATCTCAAATTTTCCTTTCACCTGAAAAACATTTCTGTAAAGCAGCTAATTGCTATTGCTGGAAAAAAAGGGCTACGAATAGAATAACACTCTGACAATTAAATAAGTTAATAGAAAAAAAGATGAATCTAGGGATTATTTGTATACAGATGACCACCACATTTTAATGAAAAATAATGGTTATTCCAAGTCAAAAGGAGCTTGAGCTTCACTTGAGTCTTTACTTTCATTTTCTATAAGACAGGCACTAACTCAAATGAGAATTGGAGCCTATATTACCAGATAATTTGATGTTCTGTATAATGATCCCCTGTCCTTTGGTTGACAAACTCTTGCTTTCATAGTTTTCAGTGTGCAGCTCTAACCGTGGGGTAACTCTCTGCTTCCTTCCCTCGTTGCATCATCCCCAGCGGAGTGCTGTTCACGTTAGAGTGGCTCTGCATGCATGAAGGGCTCTGTCTTTTTTTCTGAGGGGTCAGAAAATGGCCACGCCAAATTTACTTTTCATCAGAACACTTTAGCGTTCCCCTGGGAATGGCTTGTGCATGTATGAGCTTCTTAATTGTAACTTCTTTTTCATCCCTGGCAAGGGTGAGTTGGGTGGAGGTCTGGCTTTCAGAGCACATTGATGTGAAACCCAGCTAAACCTAGCTCGGATAGAATAAACCATATAGAGGTTCTGATGCTTTTCATTCTAATGTGGACATACCAAAATGAAATACAGTATTTTTACTTCATGAGGAGGAATTTGACTGAATCCCTTATTATCACTCTAAACGGCGGACAAAAAGTAGTCCCCATTTTGTTTCCCATCTAAACATCTACTAAACACTGCCCTGTATTTCATCAAGGAATTCAGTATGACTGGTTTGCTTTGGAACTAGATCTAACTAACAAACATTTTAATGCTTTTGCAAGTTGAATGTTGATTATTACATCAAGATTTGATTTTGGAATTTTTCAGAGACCAGACATTTTGCTCATGCTTCTGTATAATCAGAGAACAATTGATGCAGTGATGAAAAGCAGGTGCCTGCCATAGCTGAGGTCATGGCAGTGCTGTGAGGAAGTGGCGTGTGCGGGCGGGACATGCAGCAAATGATCCATCCAGTGGAATGGGGACTCTTATCTGCTCTGATACTGGGAACTGGAGAATAGAGGGAAGATTGGAAGTGCAGTAGAGAGCACTTGAATTTAAATGGTGGTGGTAATAATAGCTTTTTCAGGGTGAGGGCTACCTAAGAGCAAATGAAGACACTTTGGTTTGCATAACTTCAAATTTTAAATATGCTTCGTGCAGTACCTCTGTATTTCATTTTGGTAGTTTTCTATGATTCTCCTAAATGTAGATGTCAATTGTAGCAAAGTTAAGAGCTCAAGAAACTAAACTCAACTATGCATAGCCTTGTGCTTATGAATTTATTAATGTACAGTCCTGAACAGATAAGATTGGTTGCAGTGAAGGTCAGAGAGGGCTAATGTTTACTTTAATCTCCACATATATTTAGATGTTCTGCATTGGCAAATATCGCACAGAATTGATCTTAAACCCATTGTACATCCAATTTGAAAACTTCAGGACAAAGAAAGTTTTTGAATATCTGATTTCTAGAGTTTTGGCATAAATCATTGCAGTATTCATGCACTGCATTTCTACTTTAATTATATTGTAAATTTTGTTACCAAAAAAAGTAAAATTTGCATGGAACTTATTTCCTTGCATACACGTGCCATAGAAAAGTCTAAGAACTTGAAAGACAAGAAAATTTGCTACTTGTGTTTTTTCCTTTCATTAGAACACGTCTAAATAGAATATGCTTTTTGATTCAGAGGAAATGTCAATTAGATACATTTTATTCTCAACCAGCAACTTTGTTCAAAATATTGAATTTACATATACATAAAACTATAATGGTATTATGTGCTGAAGAGTGTGCATGACAGAGATGACCATACTTTGCAGAGCTTTCTTTGTGAGACCTTGATATAATTTTATTAAAGCCTTAAGCTAATGCAGTGTAGGGAATATCAAAAGAAAAAAAGATTAGATTGTAGAGAAGCCCTAGATTTTTGTATGTCCTTTTTGCAAAATAGTTGTCATTAGTGAAATTTAGTTTTCTATGGGTGATATTTAATCTTTGAGAGGAAGAAACAGAAGGGCTTCACAGTGAAAACCCTTTTCTTGGTGGAGTTTTCCTCAGATTCTGCATCACTTTTGATGAATGCATTTACATTCCAGTGCTGAGAAATAACTTTCCATTGGGGAACTGGGTTGATGTGAAAACAGGAATGTGGAGGCCCAGGGTGAGGGGACAGGGCTGAATGCTGATAGAGAAACATTCCGTCTTCAGTAGCTGCTACCTCTCCTGTGAGCTTTGAAAAGAGCATCTCTGTGTTTGTCTATGAGTATGTCTGGGGACCTGGGGAAATGGATGGGTCGTGTCTGGAGAAAACTGCCTTGTCCTCCAATGTCATGATGATAATAGGAAGAATAGAACAAGTCACCCTCAATACCTGCAATTTTTTGGCTGTCTCTATGTGTAAGTGCTTATAAAAATTCATGTGGCTTTAGATGTTGTATTTAGTTGAAGTACTTTGTTGTTTTTATTAGTAAATATATTAAATTTGAAGGGGAATAAATGCAGACAAGTGGTCCTAAATGATTCTCATGTTGTTAGTTAGTCACTAACATATTTATACTGTTGTAGTTTTATAATAATAAAGTTTTTTTTAAAGGAAAACTGAGTGTAAACTCAGGAAACTTGGAAACCCTTAACTTGCATTTAAAACTTGTATTTTGTTAACAAGCATGAAACCTGAAAGCTGATAGATCTGTTCTTTAGCCAGCTGTGTATGTTTTGAGTATAACAAGTTATAAGCTGAGAAATGTATGTGGTAAGATACACTTATAGAGAAGGGAACTGTCAGCTCTGATGAGTGTAAATTCAATTTAATAATGCATTAGAATGCAAATGAAATTGTAAATTACTTCCATGAAGTAATTACACCTTTTTTTAATACACATAGAGAACAAAAGGGTTTTTCGAATACTAATGACTTTATTTGGAAATAATGCTTTTGAATAGTCAAGTGGGAAATTAGACTTTTGTCAATTGTTTAAGGGAATAGTATAGTTAGGGAGAAGTTGCTTGGGGAAAATACCTAACTGTCTAACTGTAGCACGGATTCCTGTAAATAATATTGTTTTGTATATCTTTAAGTAGTTGTTTGTCACTTTTTGTTTTGTTTTGTTTTTAATTAAAGTAGGTTTATATTCATATCATGCATTCAGTAACCATATGGGAATATAAGCACTGTGATAGAAAATGACTCCAGAAGTGAAATTACCTCTAGGACAGGTACTGAGGAGAGCATCTGTGAAGTTTAATACTTGGGGAACCTCAAGTCAGAGCTTCTGTGGTGGCAGGGAAGAAAAGTTTTGGAAAAGCAGCTGCAAAACAAGGTTCTTTGGGGAATTTAGGTGAGGCAGCAATATCCTGACCAGGCAGCCCTGCTGGCTTTCTAATTTACTGTATAATTAATAACCTCTGCATCTAATATTGACAGCTACAATTACAAATATAACTTTAAACTGCCTTCATTTCCTTTGGTGAGATTCTCTTATGCACATCACCAATTTAGAGAAAATAGTTGCAAATCTGTGATTGTTTCAGGTATATCATTGATTAATAGTTGCAAACAAGCTGTATTTAGGAGTTGAAATTAATAAGGCCTAATAAGACAATTTTTATTTACGTGATTGAGGAATGGTATCATATAACCAAAGGTGCAGTGTATATAATACAAAATTCTCTATTGCATTTTAAAAACAAAAATGGGTTTTAAGCTTAAGCTCTGTATATGCACAGGCTTATCTCACATTGCAGTAAGGGAAGGAGTAAATTTTAAATCCCTGATTGTGGCAATGGCGGCAATAAAGACATGGCACACAGCTTGGTCCGTAGTGAGCAGAGAGCGAGCGAGCCCCGTTTATTGTCCTGTTCCCATTTTATATAGTAGGAACCCAATTAGATGATTCGCTAAAATCCAACCACCCTGCGGTATGGTTGGCTGGGCTCTACACTGCCCAATTCAAAACATATCATACCCAGACTCACAACAACAGGTGCTTATCTTATTGTTTTTCATACCTTCCATGGGAAAGAAGGATGTTCACACAAGCAGCCCCAGACAGCAACTTCGGGCTGCTACACCTGATCTATTGAAATCTGCTAATAAAGGCTGTCTACATTGTACTTTAGCTAGCCAGTACTCATGTAGACTATTTTGTGAGATACTGGGTAGTCAGACTCACTTTCTATGGAAATCTTGGCATCAAAATTTTGTAAAGAACATTGTTTAGTCAAAGTTACTGAAATAGAGCTGATATTAAGAAGGCAATCTTTCAGCTCTTCCATAGAAACTTTATTTGCTGCTACTGGTTCTGTGTGATACCTAATACGCCTCAAAGCAGTTTACATGACAGCTTGTGGTCCCTTGTATGAAGTTCTTCTGGTATTTCGCAGAATCACAGAATAGTTTGAGTTGGAAGGGACCTCAAAGATCAGTTAATTCTAAACCCCCTGCCATGGGCAGGACTCCTTTCACTTGACCAGGTTGCTCCGAGCCCCATCCAACCTGGTCTTGAACAATTCCAGGAAAGGGGTATCCACAGCTTCTCTGGGCAACCTGTTCCAGTGCCTCAGCAGTCTCGTAATGAAAAATTTTGTAAAACACTTTACAGCTTGGGCTTTTTTATCAGCTCGGTAAACAGGCTGTGTTATGTGTTGGGTATTTGCTGCTTCTTAGTGCTTGCTAATGTTTTAAATAACTTTTTTTCAATTAAATCAAGTTTGTTTGGTGGCTTCCTCTACTGAGTGACTAGGGATTTTGGGTAGAGAAGAGTGTCACTAAAGTCCTTTTTTATTGGTCTCTTATATTTGCTCTTGTGGGAAAATTCTACAAATTAATTCAGATACAACTTACTGACTTTGATGTCAGTCTTACGAATTGAAACAGCAGGATTAGCAATGCCCTAAGAGATGCTAGTTGTTTCTCAAAGTTGCATGTCAAACAAAAACCTATATTGAAGTGTGGTTCTGCAAGAGATGGCATGCAATACTATGATGGATGTTCTACCACAGTCAGAGATGGACAGTTCTGTAGTGGACAGTAACAAGAGACTTTCATTGATTATGTGAATTTCTCACTGGTAATGAATTTTCAACAGAGATTGGAAGTCAGGAGGTCTAGCTGGTGTGGCAGTCTGAGAACTGCAACACTTGAAAGATCATTTAACTTTCTTATGTGGTGATTTACTTGTCTTCTATCTTACAACACTTCACAAAGTTTAGAGAGCTTGTTTGCAGCCTGAAGTGCCTTGTGATCTTTGGTCAAAGATAATATATACATGTGATGCACTGGCTGTTCTGATAAATTTCATGCTGTTGTAGGAATCTGAACCATACAGCAGTGACATGGTTATTTGCTGTGAGAACCATTACTGGGGGCAGAAATTGAGAATTTTCTTAATAATAACGGAATGTATGCTTTCTGTCTTAATATGTTGACTATCTGTTCTCTGGTGCTAAAAGCTGAAATATAAACAAGTTATTCAAGAATAGAAAAGCAAATCCAAAACACAGCTTTTTGTTTTTACTGTGTTTGGAAAGCTTGAAACTTTTGCATGTCAGCACTGATTAGCAACAGACAGAAGTTTAAAGTTGATACTTACAGATAACAATAGAAGAAGAAGAAATGGTAGGGCGGAAAAGTATCTGCATTTTCTGTTGAAGTGAGTGCATGCTCTGAGGCTAGGAAAATGGGGTGGCAAAAAATACAGCAATAACTGTTTTCTAAGTGGAAAGAGATTATTTCTATTTGCTTCCAATTAGAATGTCAAATAAGTTGACTTCCTTGTCTGCCACTGCTGTGGGGATTCAAAGGCTGCAGAGAGCCCACCGCGTGTGCTGAGAAGCCTCGCCCGTGGGGTGCTACCCTCAGTTCCTCTTCACAGGAACACAGCGAGCCTGAGAGCGAGCGCACTGGAGTGGCATCTCCATACCATGTGGAATAAGCACAGCGGAGACAAAGAGATGTATAGGAGGGGCCTCCTCCGCACGGCAGTCCAGCTTTAATGCCTACACGTACAGAAGCAAAAAAGCACGCACGTGTATGGGCAAAGCACTTTTAAGATCTAGGGAACGGAGGCAGAGCGTTGACCAGAGCCAATCACCAAGAGAACGGGCGGGACGCAGCTTGACTGACATGTTTCCAGCCCAGCGAGACCACGGTCCGCCAGCACGTGATCCCCGGAGCCGGCGGCTCCTAGGTGCTTGTGGGAACGCTGGGACTCGCCGCCGCGTGCACTGGGGAGAGAAAGTCTGGGCAGCTGCGAGGCGGCAGCTGCCCTAGCTGTCCCAGTACAGACCGGGGCCCCGCACTGCCGTCTCCACCGGAGCACGGCAGCTCGGGCTCCATCCCAAGAGGAGCAGCCCCAGTGCAGGGCCACCCTGCCTGCCTGGGCAGCACAGCCCAGACACGGGGCCGTCTCACCCAAGCCGGCAGGAGCTGCCCCACAGGACTGTGCCGCAGCAGGGGTGCTGCAACACTAATAAAAATTTTTTGCATTTTTGTTTTTCAATCAATGAGTTGATTTACCTTCTCCTTTCTCTCTCCCTCCCTTCTGTTTTTAAGGAAAAACTGTGGTATGAATCAGGTTATTGGATGAGAAAATAAGTTTGACACTTCTGCAACAGTCTAATGAATCAATATAATGGCTTCATTTTCTGGTGCCTTTAAGAGTAATCAAAATTGTATAAAATTCAAGATGGTATTGTAAAGAACCCTGTGTTTTGTTGCTGGGCTGGAGGAGAAAGCATATGTTTGCCTCTAGGAAAATGAGCATTTTGTCCAGAGACTTCTTTATTGAATATTTCTTTTCAAGAGGCTTAGTATTCTGGAAAATTTTTTCCATTGTAGAAGTCCCATGTACCATTAAATGCGATTATTATTTTGATGAATAAGCACAGCTGGCATTTCTTTTCAATATCTGACTGCCTTCTTTTTGAGCCTATAAATGTGCTGTTGTCAAGAGATTAGCCTTTGGGTTAGCAGGTTAAATTGTTCATTTCTGCTAATCGCCAGGCGGGACAGGAGCATAGATATGAACTGGCTAGATAGACTGTTCTGAACAGTATGTGAACTGCAGTTTATGGTTTAGGAAATGAAGCTTTAAAAAGTTATCTTTCACAAACATTGTAGCTTCAGTGTGTTACCACATGCCAGGCTTGGTTAAAATTCGAGTGTTAACAATTTTATTGAGTTCTGTTTGTTTTTAAGCCATGGCCCCGTGGGCTTCAGACAGGAAGGTTTCCCATGTCTGTTGCACAGTGTCAAGTGGAAGAGAGGGAAAGGCTAAATAGGCACTAAGCAAATTTTAGGGTAGATTGGTTACAGCAAACTTAAAGAGGGGTCCTGTAGTTCCAGTCATTTTGTTGTCTGTCCTGCCTTCCAGTCTGCAATGGGAAAGGTCCGACACTGACCTGGTATTCTTACCCAGGGAAGGAATCACACACCCCAGAAATAAACTTTAGCTGGCTGCCTTTCTTCCACTCTGATGGTGTATGATTAAGAATCTAACTATGAAGGTCCTGGATTTCACTGAATTATGTCCTGGTTTTCTGCACTCCACCTTTATATCTGCACATTGAGGATTCTTTGCAGTGAATCTGGCAGATTCAGATGTTTGTTTAGTACAGGCACAGCACTCCAGAAACCAAAATTAAAAAACCCTTCTTTTTTTTTTTTTTTCAGAAAAACCAAAATAATATCATGTTTAATTATTGCACTATGATAGGAATGTGTCATAAAAGGGCAGAACAACCTTTTGTCCTCATCTTACTCAGTTTCTAAATATACTCATGTTCCTTATTTTATTCATTTATTTTAAGTAGAAAAGAGCTAATTGAAGTTGATCAGCCTTTTAATTCTTTCCTTGGTATGCCAGTTAGCTTTCATTATAGAAATGCAGATAGCTTAGGTAACTTAATACTGTAATGTCAGAAGATACTAGATCAAACTGTGTAATGTAGTTCAGAATCAACTGTGCCTCTTCCGTAGGCAGCTCTTGATTGACACTTGCTTTGGTGTTAATAGACTTATTTAGCAAATACTCGTAGGGAACTGTGTAAATACAAATTAGAGAGCTCTTAGTGTCCTTGGGTATCAGTTAATTGTTGAAGGACATATGCATGGAACTTGTATTGTGCTATGGTATGTAAATTTTTTCTCTGCTTTACAATATCTGGATAAGATATAAATAAGCTTATGGATTGTGTTATAGTTCTGATTTCTTTTCTAACTGAAATATTTTTGTTTCTCAGTTTTGGCAAGCGTTCTGCTGGAAGCTTCAGACGTGGATGTGAGTGCATTGTTTTAGAGCCATCTGAAATGATTGTGGTAAGAGTATTTTCACTCAGCTGCTTTCAAATTTTACAGACCAGCTTTGGTAACACTTCAACTTCCAATAAGACTTAGAGTTTTCTGGTTTGCACGTGATCTTTTAATAAATATAAAATGTCATACATATAATTTATATTATTGTTACATTTAATTTTGCAAATTTCTTGTAAAACTAAGGTTTTCTTGTGTTACCAGAATATTTTGTGGGAGTTTTTTTTAAAGCTGCATTATTATAGGTAAGTATAGATGCTTAAAAGTATTAATCTCAGGTTAGTTAAAGTAGTTAGTGTTTTATTGGATTAAATTTATTCTCAGCTGTCTGAGGTTTGTAAGAATGATTTTGAACATTTTTAAAATCTGCCAACTTTGCTGGGTGAAGGGAAGGTTATTTTGTTAGCATCTGCTGTAGTCTAGTGGTAGAATATCGTCTCTGAGGGTTCACAGGCTCAAAAGTTTTAGTTGTCACCTCAGAGTGCATCATCTGAACAAATGAAGAAATCAATGAACTAATTTTTTTTCTCTCTCAGTGAGATACAAATCAGTTCATAATACAGGCATGACAATTATCTAAGCCATAGCTTAAATATAGACTGTGACACTAACCATTTTTTTCCTAAAAAATAAGTTTCTGTAAAACTTGTGGAAGCTTGGGAAAGTGCTATTACTTTAGGATTGTACTTGTTTATTACCAGTTTGTGTAACTTGCATCTGACCATAAGTTTGGGAAAGAGTTTGTTGTCCCGGTTTTGTTCTCTAGACGTATACAATTTAATTGGTTGTAGCTGTGTGAATGTCTGTTTCACACACAGTAAGTTACAAGGAAGAGTGATCCAAAGATAGGCATAGGGAAAGGAGATGACTAGACAACAAGAAATTTTCTGCTCTGATGGATAGTGTTGGATCAGAGGCATGTGTTTGCCAAAAAAACGTAACCCCTACAGTTTTGGAAAGCTGAAATTGAACACTTACCTTCAATCAGGCTTTCAAAGGAATAGTTGTACTTTGAATAGAAAAAACCCTATCCCCAGTGTTTGTTGAGCACACAAGAGGTGTAGTAGTGTGTGAGTGTAACTGTGTCAGATGTGAAAGAGATACTCCATGGGGTGGGGGTAAGCATTGCCAGGCCTTCTGGTGAACCACGGACTGTGCTCATCCCTTTATGTCAGTGCACTGAAAGTTGTACTTAGTGACATGAGCTGACTAATGTGTGACACTTCTGATATGGATAAGCTGCAAATTCATAGGAGTATTTTGTCTAATGTTTCTTTGTTGAAAAAATATGCAAGAACCTTGCAAAGTGCCTTATAAGACCTTCTCTCATTCTGGGGGATGCCATTGAATAACAGGAGTTAACAGAATCCCTCTACATAGCCACTGCTGGAAGCTGTGATTTTTTCTTCATTTCCTTCTTAGTCGCGAGTAAAGTTTCTGTTAGTAGGTTGAACACGGAAGAGATGTTGATTTCCAGGCAAATTACTTGAAAAAGATAATTCTCTTTTGGGAAAACCAGAATTATTAGTTCAAATATTTTCATTGCAGCATACTGTTGTATAGTAAAGTAGTCTGTAGAAACTCTGTAGACAGTGAAACTGAGAAGACTAATTTTATACTAGGATATACCTAATAGGTATTTTTTATTCTCTCTGTTATTATTTTGAAGTGATTTTTTAAAAATTGTAAATCCACTCTATTAGAAAGTCTTCTTTTATGCCTTTGAAATATTTGAAGTAATAAAACTAGTGCTGCCTTTTCAGGAGTGAAGCTTTTACCATAGATTGGTTAAGGAAGATGGTGAATAGGTGTCAGAAGGAAAACTAGGGAGTGTTCTCTTGTACCAGTTTTCTTTCTGAAATGTATTGATTGGTGAAATGTTTGTGCAAGTGTATGAAGGGGGTGAGGAAGGGACAATTTTTCTTCTGTTGTTTTTGAAACGTGATCATATTCAGTGATGCTGATCATACTAATGTTGTTTTTTTTGTTTAGTAATGGTGTCACACTTAGTGCTGAAAATGGAGAAAATGCAAAGCTAGCTGCTGTTTTTTGTGTTTCAAACAAGAAGAAATATTTTTCTCTTATATGGGAAAAGACACATTCTCTTGCATCTGTTGTAGGTTGATTACATGGAAGAAAATGAGGAATATTTTCAGCGTCAAGCATCTCACAGGCAATCCCGAAGAAGGTTTAGGAAAATCAACCAGAAAGGGGAGCGACAAACAATTATCGATACTGTTGACCCTTATCCTGTGGGGAAGCCACCTCTACCTAGAGGCTACCATACGGTAAGCTGTCTGTATTTATTGTTCACAAAAAAACGTGGACAGAAAAATTACTGAAACTAACATAATCAAAATGGCTAAACTTGCTGGTATCTTTCAAGTGTGCTTCTGCAGGGAGGTTTCTCTTCAAAATGCTGTGAATGTTGCTCCATCAGTACATGAACATGTGTGCAGCTTGCGTCTTAGTTCAGAGTTGAAAGTATGTTTCTTATGACTGTGAATGTCATGTATTATTTTTTACTGTTCTAGTCATTATAGGAAATTGTGAAGGAAGTTCTGTTCTCAATTCCTTTTGCTATTAAGTTACAGTAGAATTAGTTTAGTGTACTGTGTTAAAAGGTCAGTTAGTGAAGCACTTATTCATGTATGTGATAGCAGGTGTTGCCTGAAAAGGACTAAGCTGCATTGCAGTACCCCAAATTCTTGGATTAAACCTGTCATTTCTTTTTTGGAATCCAGAACTTAAATGTAAAAGTCAAATTAACTTTTGCTGGTGTTTGCCCTTTATACTTGGCATTTAGTGAGCTATAGATTTGGCCCGTCATCAAGGAAATAATTTTGTCATTTTACTTGATTGCTTTTGGTGGGAGGAGGAAAGGAATCTGTGTATGTTTCCAGATTTTCTCTTGAGATGAAAATAAACTAATAATTAAAACTTATTCTACAGAATATTTTATATGACTTTTAAACTGAGAAAAGGTCTATGAGATTAATGTGTTTGTTTGGTATTGATTTCAACTGTGAGCAAAACATTGTAAAAGCTGTTTGCCTTTGGCTCTCATTTATTTTTTTAAGCCCCCAAATCTGCTAGGATCATAAAGGCATGGCCATAAATAACTTTGTGCATATTTAATCTCATTAATTTCATTGGGCTGAATTTTCTACAATGTAAGCCCTATACATATAAATTTGCAGGATGAGAGCTTTAATGTTTTTAAAATACTCTTTGATGTAATGCAGTTGTAAGCTTTTTCAATTTTTTCTTTTTTACCCTTATTCCTTGACTTGTTTGCCAGTTCACTGTATATTCAATGTGTGTCTATAAGTGTGTAGATGTTTGATTACATCTGTTAATTACACAGGCTTTTCCTCATGAGTTGAATAATTACATTTTATGCCAACAGTTTAGTTTTGTTTATACAACAGCTTTTAATGGTTTAATTTTCAATGCAGTTTTAATTGCCTCTAAATTTAACATAGATTGAGCCAGTTCACTTGGTTTGGAGAGAAAACATTTTACTGGCCTGTTTTAGAAAAAAAAATAATAAAAAAAAAGAGGTGATATTGTACTTTGTAGGAATTACAGAAAGAATTACTTTTGGTCATTTTATTTAGATGTGCCTGTTGCGCTTGCAAGCAGTTGTGGTGTGATTTGTACCTAACTCTAGAAGGGCAATATTTCGATTACACTGTGCCATTTGCATTCATAGGTCCTTGCCTGTTGTATAAATTTCACTGTAGGTGTGCCTAATGAGTTTTTGTAAGCTTAACTGGTTCTAAAAGCAAAAGTCCATCGTGTGCTGTTCTGTTGTGCAAGTTCATAATGGTTTTGTGTATGTGCTGAGAAATTCATTGCAAGCAAGATTTCATATTGAGATGGACGAGATTGCCAAATAAACTGTAAAATTTACAATAATTACAGTCAAATGTTGCTTTTCAAAGTGTACTATAATGCATAAGACTGACTTTATTATTTTTTTAACGCAAATAAAGTCAAATAAGCTCAAATGAGTTTAAAAATGTAGTTAAGACACTTCATACTGATCCATTTCCTCCTATTTTTACAGTATTTGGTGATCTTATAGATATTGTTCTCTCATTCACTTCTACTAGCAATGTTATTTCTATTACTTTAACCATACATGTTACAGGCTGCATTGTCTTTTCTCCCTTCCTATTCTATGTCCCTTGACCTCATTTTTTTGGTCTTAACTTTTTGAAAAATGGAGTGAAAAAAGCAGGATGTTGTTGAAACACATAGGAATCCAAAACATAGCACATATCTTGTGGACTTGTTGCCCATCCATTCTTTGGTCAGCATCTGTCAGGGTGTCATCTTTGTTCCTATTTTTAAATTTTGGATAAAAAAATATGGAAGCATTAAAAAACCCAGGGGTTCACATTTTGTAGTAAATAATGTGTTAGTCAAATTTAAAAAGTATTAATATGATGCATTTGTTTTCAAGTTTGCTCTTCCATGTGGATGTTTTCTAGTTTAAGTTTTATGTACATGAGATTCAAAGTAATAAAGCTGTTTTGAAAGTATCCTCAAAAACTTCATAATGTGTAATTTTCTTACATTTTACCCTAAATCTGTAGTTAGCATGTAGAATTATTTTTGTTGTTGATAAAATATTATACTTTTTTTGTAGTAGTCTCTGAATGCTTTTCTTCAGAAACTTCAAACACTATTTTCTGAAGAAATTTTTCTGTATCATAGAAGCATAAGCAAAATGTAGAGACTAAATGCAGATGCATGGTGTGCTTTGCAAGAATTAAAAATTATATGCAGTGTTCTCAGTTGCAGCATGACTTCTTGCAGTAGAGCCAACTTGTAGGGGATGGTGGACCCCATTAACATAATTTTAACATTATCTTCATAGTGGTGGAATGTACTATGGCATGTCTGATAATGTTCATCTTTTCCTTTCCTCCTATATGGCATTCATTTCATTTTGGCTCACAGGAATGCACTAAACCTCAGGTATTGTAATTTACTGTGTATGGTCCACTAACAATTTATTTATGGATTTGCAGTGTTATATCATAATGCTGATGCAACACTATGACTAAAATTACCTCCTAGCCTGTGCTTTGATAGTTCAGTAATCTCACTATGATATAAAAATACTTATGTAAAGGTGAAATTTACTGACAGCACAATATCTCTAGCCCAGCTTGATTGACCTTCCTTGCTTTGATGTCCTGTGATTTGTAGGAAATGAGAACTATAAGCAAAGAGTATATATCAAATATTTAGTGTTTGGTAAACACTTTACTCAAGTATCTCTCTTGTGACACAGAGGACTAAATCTTTGATTTTGACTTAAAAAATTGGCCCCCTATCACTGTTTAGTACCTGTATGTGAGTAAAACGGGGAATGGAGTGTGACAAGATGAGCACTAAAGAAACAACAAAAAGGCTTTGCCATGGTATTTCTTGCTTTTCTTCCATTCTATTGGTTTCTACTGACTTAGTATAAAGAGGCTGGATTTTGTAGGCAAAGTGTATATAAATGGCCATTATTTGAAACACAGGGTTGACAAACTAGGGAGAAGAAGGTGCCTGAATAAGTCAGGTATCTTGCATTGGTACCAAACCAAATGAAATATGTAAGTTTTTCCTGATGTCAGACCTCAAATACACTCAAAGTAATCTGAAGATCTGAGTGGCATATTTTAAACTTACCTGCCATTTGCAGTTGCACCTGTCAACACCAAAGTAAATAAATACTGAACATCCATCAGATACGTTTGATAAGAATGTCTTATCAAATTGTTAAATATCCCCCCTTTTATGCTTGAGAAATCTCTTGTGATAGACCTGAAAACAAATTGAAAATGCATTTTTACTTTTAGCTTAAAAATTCTCCCTTTCCTCAAACATTACTTTGGTCAATTCTTCTATCAGGAAATGTGTTTATTTTAAAGTTCCTCCTGTGTCATATTGTTAAATTAATTTATCTAAAACACTTAGAGGGTTCAAATTTCAATATGTTTCCAGTATCATAGACAAGTAATTTCTGGGCTGAAATGTTCTCTTTCTTCAAAGTGTATAGTATGCTTCTTCTAGGAACTCAGTTCCTTACCTTTGATCAGTGCTCCACAGTTTTTCAGTGGCATGATCCTAAGTAACCTATGGTTACTAAAATACTATGTTTAAAAGTGAGGAGGTACTTCTGAAATTATGGTAGGAATCTGTAATACTTTGTAGTATTTTAATAACTTACCCTAATGTCTGAAAGATCATTTGGTGTGAAATCTAATGTTGAATATTGTCCTTAGGTGTGTTATTTTTGGAACAAGTGTTGGTGATTTCTAGATTAAGGAAAATAGAAGCTTCATAGTATAGGGATATAAAATGAATTTGTTGTATCACAGTGATATGATTATATCCTTTTTTAGCACATTTTGTAATTTGGTAAAATTGATCAGTTCTTTTTAAGGGAAAAAAATGCCCATAAATTTGAGCTGCTCTCACTTGAATCTAGAAAATTTTTTTCTTGTGCTTCTCATGTATAAGACATCATCTTAAACTAGATTAGTGTTAACACTTCCTTACTTAATAACAGAAATTGGATTTTAACTCCTGAATGTTCATTTGAATTCTGTGTGTATCTATACTCAAGGCTACTTCATATTTTCAGTGCAAAGCCCTTTTTCGGAGCGATTTGACTGAAGAGTGGGGACCCATTCTCCTGAGAACCTCTCTGCTTTAAACTTTGTTGTTTGGTTGTGTTGGTGGGGTTTTTTGTGGTTTGTTGTTGTTGTGTTGGGGGTTTTGTTTTCTTTTGCTTATTTTTAGAAAAAAAACTTTAAAAGTGAATAGTCATCTGTGGAGTGAATTTAAAAAAGGGTAGACTTTCTTGGAATATCTTGCTGCCAGTAAACTTTGTGGCTGCTTCAGTTCATCTGTGAAGAATTAGTCACAGTCTGAGTTTTGCTGAGCTGGTTATTCTGTATATAATGCATGACGTATTTTCCATTAATTGACACAAGTTCATAAAGGAAAAATAACTTTGTCCAAAATAAGATGCTGTTCTTTAGTGGCATGCAGATTACAAGTAATTTGTAACTCCTTGGTTTGTGACAGTCTGTGTCTCTCTAGACTTGATATGTAAACTCAGATGTAGGCTTTTACTAGTCTGTACTGTAATCTTCACTTTGCTAAAGGCAAAATACGAGAGCTGACTGGGGTGTATGTAAAGAGATGTAGGTAGGGCTGAAGCACCTGTGGATAGCCCTGAACAGAAAGATGGTGTGTGGCGTTTTACTCTCTATGAATCTGTCTAGATTTGAATTAGTTAACAGGCTTATGAAATTTGCTCCTAGTGCATTCTCAGCCAGGCTTTCTAAAGCCAACTGCTGAAATCGCTGCAAAAGGGCTCTCTGCCTTTAGTAGCCTTTCTTATCCTATTCAGCTCATGATTCACGTGAGGTGACAATCCGTTTATCCGGTGTTGGAAAGAAAAGAGCAGTGGGCATGGAGCCATCAATAACCTCGGCTTCTACCCCAGTTACAAGCATGTAACAATTTTATCCTCACACACTGCTGTGGAGCATTGTGAGATGTGTTTAGGGTAGACAAGCATTCCTTCTGGATTTTATTTGAATGAATTGACTGAAAATGTGAATGAGAAGAGGGCTGAAAATGAAACCATGTCTAATGTTGCTGAGTCAAATCTCATCTGCAGCCATGACTCCCTGGAAAGATAAGCATGAGAGATTTTTTTTCCTAGTTCTTTTTTGTGTGTGTGTGTGCTTTTTTAAAAGAGTTTTAGAGCCCGATCATTTAGTAGCGAACTGTCGAAAACTTTCTTCCTGATCCTGTCTTTTGAAAAAATTAATAGTGCAAAGCATTGACAAAGTAGACTTTTTTCCTGATACCGTTTGGATTCATATTGTATGCTGAGAGTCTAAAATTCCTGGATTGAAAATTTATGTTCTGTGTTATGAAACAAATTTGCCTTTTCCTTTCTTTTGTCTGCAAAATTACATAACCAAATATCATATTACTATATTTAGGAAGGATTTTTAAAACTCCAGTAATCTTAAGTTTTTTCTGCCTGAATTTGGTGCAAAACCCTGGTGTTTTCCTTTATTCAGTGTGTGTGGCTACTGAAGTGATGTGGAAGTTTATGAGATGACAAGTAGTGTTTTCTGGTGGTTAACACAGTAGATGAGAATTCCAAAAAGCTGACTGAATTTTAGCACTTCATTACAGAAGTCCAGTATAATTTGGTAAGATGCTTAATGTTAAAAACAGCATAGTACTATTCCTGCTCTGTATGTTTGTTCATGTTGTATGTTGTAAAATACATGTTGCCGAATGTCTTTCCATGGACCACACTGCATATGATAATGAAATACCTCATATATTCTTGCTTCTCAACGGTGTGGAATTTGAGTATTGATATAGCTTGATATGATGTGTTCTTGTTAGAGCATTGTATTCTACATAGTATATTGATGCCAGTGTCATAGTGTACTTAGTCATCTGTATTACATGTGGAATTTCAACCATTTCACTTTGAATCAGTAGGAACAGTTGTCAGATACTCAGTCTATAAGAAATGTGTTTGAAGGAACACTGTCAATCTTTCAAGCCTGTAAATAGCAGCAGTTTTTAATGTTGCTGATTTTTAGAATTATATAGAACTTTCATTCTAATACAAGATCACTTAATAAAACAAAAACCAAACAACAGACTCAGTCATGAGGACTCACAGTAACAACAAGAAATGCTTGCTTTTAGGAAGAACCACATCTAGGAAAATTATTTGATAGGACAGTGAACAAGAAAGGTGTGGTGGACACTCTGAAAGCCTGACTTTGTAAACAGGTATAAAGAATATGGAGAGATGGGAGGGAAAATGATTTTTTTAAGCTTCCTTGGCCTTAGAAGTGTTGCAAATCTATTTACAAAGGAGAAAAGTGCACAGAGAAACAACTGCGGCCAGGTACACTTGGTTGTCAGAAATGTTTGGAGTGCAGGATGTTCGAGGGTTTGGGCTTTAGAGGCTTGTATGAGTTATGGCAGCTGGATCTAGTTAAATAGATTCAATTTTGGAACTTATAGTAACTAATTTTGTTTCCCAGATAGAGGAAAAATGTGAAGAACAAAGTGGAAGGAAGCTGAGAAGGTTCTTCTGTGTGACTTATGCAAAATGAAAGCAAGAAGATTGCCTCCATTAAATAAAAAATTAACTGAACTCACTCTGTTCTTGCTTGTGACACAAATTAATTTAAGTAATGTCAGCAGAAAATAATAGTACACACACCTAAATTTGCAGAGTATTGCTGATGGAAAGTAGCTTGGCAGGCAAAGTTTTAAACACGTTAGCATAAATAATGCATGCTTGTTTGCCCAAACAAATTTGTCTCTATTAATAACAAATCAGTATAAAATAATTTATTTAACGTTTATAGTGTTCATATTGAAAATAAAATATCCTGTATTGATTGTTCCATTAATAAAAGAAAGGAGCTCATTCTTAACATTGCCAAGTGTGAGTGTCCTTTTACCAGGAAGGATATTTGTTAAGTAGCCTTTCTTCAGCTACAAAATTCAGTGTGCAATTTCAAAAGCAACTGTTTTTATTATTCCATGATGGTGATGATCTACTAGTGCTTTCAAATGAGATTGATGTGTACATCATATTAGGAAGTAAAACAAAATACTACATAGGTATACATAGTCTGTATGTGTAACATTTGAACACATCCAGTAACATTAATTCCTGAAGAGTGTGACCGTGTTATACATGTAGGTACATTTTGAAGTGAGATACTACAGAAATTGTGGAGTAATTTTATCTGAAATGTGCAATGCTTGAGAAGATTTGGCAGCTCCTGGTAACCATTTTTTTTTGTATGGAAGTTGGATGTTTCATTATGGGAACATCCACTAGTAACGTTAAAATGGCAATAGTAGTTTGCATCCCTGTGTTCTGGAAAACACCACCTTTTTACCCACACAGCTTCCTTCCTTCATCATGTTGTAAGGCACTATTACTGTTTTGAGTTATGCATTAAGTTGTGTATTATTGTTAATGTATGAGCAAAGCTATAGTTTTATTTTGTGTAGCACCCAAAGCAAAACAAAATTTAATTCATCATCCTTTTAGTAATGAGTACTGGCAAGCTAATGCAAAATTAATGATGTGCAGTGTGTTATTTACTCAACTTGCAGCTTCTATCAGAGGTTGTCTATTTTTATGTATTACATCATCCTTACTGCAGAGCTCTTATATCCACTGGGATTTACTGTTCTTCCTTTCCCTTTGGAAGGGCTCTCATTGATGTCATAACTGGATTTGTAATTGGGATTAGATTTGGAAACTCAGAAACATTGAAGCTATGCAGTATTTTCTGCAACTGAAGTGTCAAGAATATTTCAGTTTTTTTTTTTTTCTTTTGACATATTAAGGACACTGGGTCCTGTTTATAGCTTGTGGAGTTGCCAATACTTTATGACCACACATATGTGAAACTTTGGTTCATAATAGCATAGATTTTTCAGAGTAGCATGATTTTATTGGTGTTACTGACTTATGATGTGCTTTTTTATATTACATAAAAGATTGTTTTTCTGAGATGTAGGGTATAAAACTAAATTTGAGGTATGTCATGAAAGCAGAAAGTTGTTCATGCAGCAGAAAAATTAATTTTTCATAACTCTTTTCTAAATTGATCATTACATAATGTAACTAAATACAAATACTGAATTTCCACTGCTTGGACTTGATGATCCTTGTGGGTCCCTTTCAACTCAGCATATTTTGTGATTAGAGCTGAGGAAAATTGAAAAAGCTAGCATATATTGTTGCTCTAGGATGTCGCTACAGACGTGGAAATAAGCACATGACGGGCTCAGCGAAGGCAGCGGGAGAGAGAGAGCTTATTGTCCTAATCTGTTTTTATATGGTAGGAACCCAATTAGATGATTTGCCAATATCCATCCACCCCCTGGTATGATTGGCTGGGTTCTACACCGCCTAAATCAAAACATATCATGCCTGGACCCACAACAGCCGTGGAAAACAGCAGGTGCTTATCTTATTGTTTTTCATAGCTTGCATGAGAAAGACAAGTTTCTCAAGAAAAGCCCTGGGCACCTGGCCCTGGGCAGCTACAATGTATATGTGTTCTTCAATATTTTTTAAAAGGATATCCTCATTAACATAAGGTTGTTCAGTTAGAGACAATGTTTGTATATATAGTAGGTATGGGGAAATGGGATATGCCATATTATATTTGTAGAATGCCAGTGAAGATCCCTTCAATGCTGACATTTCTGTACAGATCAGTATCATGAGTGATAGCAGTAGTGTAGTTATTTGCCCACTAAAGGATGGAAAGAAGCTGTCAGTTCATTTTTTTCCTAAGCATCTGAGCCACTGTTATGTGAGCTGAGCTTGATGTAGTGACTTAAAGATAAAATTATTTGTATTATAAGGTGTAAGTCTTCCCAGAAAAGGTTTAGTTTCTGAGTACTTCTAATAAGGCCTTGTATTTTACTTATTTCAAATTACCATTTTGCTGAGTGAATTTCAAAGCTCTAAAAAATTACCGAATTAAGTGGCTAAAATATGCTGAGCAATTAAGAAAGTATGTATAGAATTGAAACATGGGGAAAATGTAGTGTTCCAAGTTCCAAGAAGGCCAATGGCATCCTGGCCTGGATCAGCAGTGATTGTCCCCCTGTATGCAGAACTGGTGAGGCCACTCCTCAACTTCTGTGTGCAGTTTTGGGTCTCTCACTGCAAAAAGGATATTGAGGTGTTGGAGCATGTCCAATGTGTGATGTGTAAACTGGTTTTTACTTTACTGGGGTAAATGTGTGTGTAACAGTGCCCAGGCTAGATCCTGCTGAGTGTAAATGCCATTATCCATGCTTGCGTCCTTCATTAGGTGACAGTTCAGTTCAGAAGAGCTAGCAAGTCAAGTTAGTCACCTTGAATTTACTACAAGGTTTGTGTGTAAATTCTTTCCCTGTCCTTCACCACTCTATCGTGTAGTCATGCTTTTTTAAGCACTTCTTAAAGTCCTTGTATTTACATTTCTCGGGTGGAAAGATTTTTAGTTATTTTTAATGAATAAAACTTCTGTTGTTTTAAGTAAGGTCTAGTTCAAGTGTTAGTATTCTGTTGCATGAGTAATGGGTATTGGGACCTGGGCTTTAGGTTTGAGCCGTTAGCCTTCATTGTATTTGAGTTTTCAGATAGTGAAGTTTTGACATGCCTCTGGAACAGCTGGCAGGTGTTGTGTATTGTTGATGTGACTGGCAGAAAAACTACACAGATTGTGTTCTCATTCTGTTTTGCATTATTATTATGTGTATGTGTTCATGTGCTAATGTGTAAAATATTTTACTTTTCCTTCCTTTTGCTTCTGAGTTATATATAACTCTTGATCATTGGAATTTGGTGAATGTAATGGTCTGCAGGTAACTGTTTTTGAAGTCTTCAAATGATCTGTGGTGCACAAAAGACCACCTGAAAAGTAAGAACTCTGACACCAATCTTGGAATACAAAACAGTGTAGAACCAAATTGCAAGGGAAACTCAATCTGGTAGGTGCACTTTTACCTGTTTTTATTCAACACTTCTATATGTAGGTAACTGACCTTGTAATTGCAAGGAAAAAAATGTAGTGTTACATTTGCAAAATGAGACATCTGTCAAGTGATGGTAGTTGGCTTCCTGATTTATTTGATTGGGGAAGAGGAGAGTGAAAGGGCATTTCTTAAGAATTTTATATTAAGTTTTCTTTATTTGAAGGATGTAATGTTGTGGTTTGGCTTTTTTCCTATACAGAACCAATTTGGCTCATTTTGCTTGATAATTATTTTAAAAGTAAAGAATAAGTGATGAAATTGCATGGGGTTACTGATAAAAGTGAAAGGTCTGTATAAATTATTTCTAGAGGCAGGGCAAAAAGCTCTCAAGATAAGATAATGCATGGTGAATTACACAAGAGATGATATGCAGGGGCATGGTGAGAGAGTTCTCCCAAAAGAAAATGATCTTACACTGGTAAACTCTTCAGTGTTGATTTTAATTGGGAACCCCTGGAGTAGGCTCTTCAGAGAGTCTCCTGGCACGAGACTGTGACTGGAGACAAAAACAAGAGTTATTTCCTTTCAACAGACAATTGAAGTGAATGACAGTTCTCTGTAATTGCAGCCAGCTCTTTCAAAGTTAAACTTCCTCAAAACACCAGAGGTAAGTAGTAAATTACTCTGGGAGGTGTTCAAATAAACATTAAAGAAGATGGACAGAAAGGACTTAATATATTTTCGTAAAAATTACACACAATTTCCACCATTGTGTGGAATATTCAAAAACCTAACAGCAGCCTGATGGTTTTATGTTAGTCCCATCTATGTATGCACCTTGAGCATAGTGATGCGAATTTCAGATTCTCCCTTAAAGCTTCTAAGTAAAGCTTAGAAGCTTTACTATGTTAGTAAATATGTTAGAAAGCATATTATTAGTTTAGAACAAAAATACTGCCTCTTCACTCCTGCTGAAGTTACCCAATGAATAAACAAAACCCAAAAAATGACAGAAAGTGTAGTGGTTTAGCCCTGGCCAATGGCCAAGGCCCCACTAGTACTGCTCTTTTCCCCCTTCTGAACAGAACTGTGTTACTAAACCATGATAAGACATGCTGGCAGAGGAGCAAAATCAGGCTGAGACAAGGTCAGTGCTTCTAAGTGATAAAGTGAATTTATTACAGAGTCAAAGGAGCAAGCAAAAACAAAGGAACATCTCCTAAACATTCTTCCTCGGCCGTCCTCCCATTCCCCCCACTCCAAAAGCCTCACAGCCCTCTCTCTTCTCCCAGATTGTAAGGGGAACCCGGGGAGGGTTTTTTTCTCTAATTAGTTTAGTCCTTAGATGCTCAGGTGTTTCCTCTTCTTACCAATTATACCTGAAGGGGTGTCTCTCTTTCTCTCCTTTGGCACCATGGCACGGTTTGCAGAAGTTGGCACGCAGCCCGCCCGAAACTGCCACCGCTGTTTCCTCCCAGATCAGGCTGGTCCACACTTAGGGTGGGGGTGACCCAAAGCTTCTTTACCTCACCGACTCCTGCAGTTCAACCCTTCTAGGAGTAGAAGCAGTTACTGACTGTGTCCATTCCTCACCAGACCAAAGCCCCTTCTGTAGGAGATCACTCCTTTCTGCACTATCTCCGCTCCATCCTCCCCCATCGGGCTGGTCTCTCTCTTAGGATAGGAATAAAACCAGGCTTCTCTTAACATAATTGACTCCCTTCTTGATTCAGGAGCAAAGTCCTTGGTCCCCACCAGACACAGCTACTCTTGTGGGAGTTCACTCCCTTCTGCACCATCTCCGCTCCAAGTTTGATTAAAGTTTCTCACCACAGGCTTTGAAGATGTATCAGTTCCGATGATGCAGGAACCTCTTCCTCCATTACTTCTCTCATATCTGATGTTTCAGTTGTTCTTCTCTGTTGTTTGCTGTACTCCCTCTCCTCTGCCTAACCTACAACCTACATGGCTACATGGTGCGTGCCTGCGTACTACAGAGATTGCTTCTTAAATATACTGTTGCACAGGCGTTTCTGTCCTTCCTAATTGGCCCAGCTGTGGAAAACAGCACATCAATCTCCCAGGAGCCATCAGAGATAGACCCTGACCGGACAGCTGTGGGAGCTTCTGGAAGCTCCTTACAGGAGCCATCTTTTGGCCCCTACCACACCCAAAAAGCTAAACCCCCCAAACTTATCAAACCACCACAGAAAGGCAGCTAGCATTTAGAGAAGATTCAAAAATCTGGAGTTTGGGGTTTTTTAATCCATTAGTATTTCATATTGAATCATTGAATAATTGTTCTTCTGCCTCGGGTGGTCTCAGACATGTTTGGTTCTGTGCCAGGACAATCATCCTTCTAATTCAAACATGTCAGCATATTTCAGGTAACAGGTTTCAATCGGGCTATAAATGACCATAACAATATAGAATTTGGACAGATGATTGACCTCAGAAAAATCCCAGAGGTTTATTTTTACCTTTAACAGTGCATCGGTAGGATACACATGAAAGAGGTATGAAGTTATCCACCTGCTATAAAGTCTTCCTGCATTAACATACAGTGAAGAATGTGAAATTTTAGGGTTGCCTCACAGAAGTGAAGAACTTGTCTCCCTGGATTCCTGCTGTGAATTTGGTATGAACACAATTATATACAGGGGGTTTTTGTGGGTTTGCTTTTTTTCTTGGTTATTCCTTCAAGATAGTGGACTGATTTGTATCTCAGTAGTGAACCTTGTCCCCAGTAGGCATGGATGTCAAAGCGCTGTTTAGATCTGGTAAAAATGCCTTGCTACTCCTGTATGCCCGAGATCATGATTCTTGATCTTAGAAGTGTGTTTGCCGTTTTGCTTTCATGCTTTTTTTCACAGTTTAAAAACAGAAAGCACTTTCTTGTGTTCCCAGTTTAATTTACTTGCCATTGTTAAATCTGGTCATTACACCAAAGGGAGAAAATTGTGTAAATGTTGGGAAAAACTTCCGTCTGTTTTGATAGAATGCATTTTTCCACTTCTGAAGTACTGAAACAGTTAAAAAAAGGAAACAAGTCTGTGGCAATTCTGCCAACTGAATTCACTAATAACTCAAATTTCAATGTCTAATTTCTAGCATTTAATAATGATAATGTATAGTATTAAAGTCATGTTAATATGGGTTAAACTTTAGGCTCGTGTAAATAAGAACGCTTTGCTTTGTGTAAAATCCAAAGATAAATCAGTTAACATCACACAAAGTGACTTCACAAACATGCATATTATATATGATTTTGACCTAGGAGGAACACAAGAAACGAATTTGTTCTTTTTTTTCTTTTTTTTTTTTCCTTAAAGCATAAATAAATATGGAGTCCAGAGAAAAGGACATATTGTGTGCTCTGGTTCTGTGGTGAGCCTTTGCTCAAGTCAGTTTTGTGAGCTAATTTAGATATTCTGGAAACAGGATATCTTGTCACATTTGGGATGAATGGCCATCAGTTATAGGTTTTCTTCATTTCTGTTCTAACGTAATTGTCGAACGTAAGAGAATTCGATGTCAAGTATTTTAGATGAATACTATGACTTGCTCCCATTTTAAGATGGATGGCATGCAAATAGAAAGTTTGCTTGTACTGAAAGCAGAGCTGTGTGCAGAAGGTGACAAAAGAGTCTGCTGTCAAAGGGAAGATTGGCAGTCTATGGCACATCCACCCAGCTGAGGCACCAGCCTGACTGCTCTGGGCTTGTCATTATTTTAAAGATCTGGATTATGGATTCATCTGCAGCAGCAGCTCAACAGAAGGGCATTTGTTCAAATGGTCTGTAACATTAGTAAAGGTGTTATCAAAACAGCACACACCACTCCATTGTAACTTGCTTTGGTTTCACCAGTTGTTCAGTGAACATCGCTGTAGCAATGTCAATGCCACAGCTTTATGAATTAAAAGCCCAAATACTATTACTTTATCCATGTGTTTTGGTCAAAGTGGTATTTTTGTACCTTGGAGAACACATTTGGAAATTTTCTTTTGTTCAACATTTTCATTTAAAGTTCTCAAAGTTCTGGAGAAAATACTAATAGGGATAGGTGTGCCTAGACCATCCCATGTCTACTTTATGCTGATAAATAAGAACTCACTCGCATGAAATTGGGTCATATGGCCAGAGATTTAAATTGTTGGAAATAAATTAGTCTGAATACTTTAGAATAAGACTTATGTATTGTATGGGACATTAAAATGTATCGTAGCATTTTGACTGAATTACTGTTCTGGGTTTTTAGTGGTTTCAGTTGGTGTTTTTGAATCTGATGGGAATATCAGATTGTTATTTAGAATCTCTCTAACGTTAGTGGGAGGGAGAGAACACTAACATTATAAAATTCAGGAGCATGCTTCTGGGAGCTTAACAATTTTGTGTCCAATAGCCCTAAGCTTAAATTTAAGTTTTAAACTTCCAATTCTTTCCAAGTGAGGAGGGCGGGGAAAGAGAAGATAGGTCTGCCTTATTTTCCTTAATATTATGTACTCCATTCTTGCACTCTTCAATTTAGCTGTGTGTTATTCCACCTACACAGCTGTGTAATATCCGTGTAATTGTCCCTTCACTGTGAATGTTTTTTCTACCTACTGGAGTCATGCAGTGGCAGTAAATTTGGTGACCTTAGAGTGTTCTGTTGGTTTTTGCCTAGGTTTTTGAACATGAAGGAAATTATACTTTCTATTGTGTTAAAAGGGAAGGGGAAAATGTGCTGATAATTTCTGGTTTTGAGGTACTTCAGGATAAGAATGTTCTCAGTGTATGTAATCTGTATAAAAATTTAAGTACTTCTGTAAATAGTTGTGAGTTAAGGTGACTGCTTGAAACTGAAGAATTGAGCTAATCTGCTGTTACAGCATTTGTCATTAACCTAGAAAGGTTTAATACTCCAAGCATTGTTGGCACTGCTTAGGAGAATAATATCCATGTGAGACTGTTTTCTAGAATGTAAAACAGTTGAGAGACATTACTGTAAACTGATATATGCTGCTGAGATCTCTACCAATTGCTACCTAGAATTCAGTACTGTTTATGAGTACCTAATCCTATGGGGTAGTCCAAGGATGTCCTAACATTGGTAGTTGCTTTTGAAAGGGTTTTTTAATGTTCTTTTCTGTGACTCATAAAGAGGCACTAGATTTTTTTTATAAATACAGTCTTTTGAAAGCAGCCAGGGATAGCTCATCATATGCAATTATTGCACATCAGGTTCATTAACATCTCACTTTAATAGCCTAAAAGGGTTTAAAAAATTTATTGCTCTTTTTTTTTCCCTCCAAACTTTTAAGTCTAAGAATGAGTTCTTACATGGGTTTTGGAAAACCTATGAACACAAAGTTGTAGGTAGTTTTTCTATGATCTGTTTATACTTGTTTATTATAGAAACTTTCCACAATATATTGTTCTCATGTTTTACACAAATTTAAATTTCATTCATTGTTCACTGTAACCTATAACAATTCACTGCACTTCTGGTTTAATTATTTTTTATGACATATAAATTACATGTAAATATTTTCAAAACTGAAAAGGGACAGTACATATGATTACACTGTACCTGAAAATGGTGGCAGTTCAGGAGGAAGAGCAGGGAAATTGAATTGACCATTTATTTCTTAAAACTGTTTTGACTCACAAATTGTCTGTGAGTGGTGTTTTCTTCACCTAATTACATAAATGTCACTTTTCACATTTTGAATGTAAATGGGCTTATTTTCCTATTTTGGAAACCACAAAGTTTTTGTCAGTCTGATGCATGTGAATATCAATTAAACTTTGTTAGCTTGATAAAAATTTTTGCATTTATGTACAAAGTACTGGCTTATTTACTAACAGATGAGTAAAGGTGCATAGCATAGACCAGCACAAGTAGTAAGAAAGTGTTTCATGGCATTGTCATATGAAAGTTTTGTGTTTCACTACTATTTTAATGGGTTTAATCGTGTTTTCATGTTACTCTTGAAGGCTTATGCCACAGAAACCCGTGCTAGATTTTAGCTGGAAATATCAACTAATCAGAGTGGATGTATGTTGATAGTTGTGTGTGATGGAGTTCAGAAGGTGGTGTGCTGCCTTCTTCCCCTGTGCTGGGGAGATGTTTCTATTTTGGCAGAACCTTTTTTTTCCCTGACATGAGCATAAAATACCACACTCAAATCTGCTCATGGTGTTAACCACAAGGCTACTGAATCAGGCTCAAGAGGGTTTTAATTGCTTTGTCAAAAAGTAGTAATTTTTAATTTTGTACTAGAGGTGGTTTGCCTGAGCTTCCTAGAATTCATAGCTTCTGCTACTTCTGATCAGCACTTCATCAGAAAATTGATTGTACTCAGCATTAAATTTTTTTACAAGGGTTAAGCGTAATTTAGCATTTTAACATCATCTGTGAGTTGAACTGGCATATGGCAGACTTTCAAAATTCTAAACTAATTGTTGTAAATGAATAACTTATAAAATAACTTATATTTTAGAATATAGTAGAAGACCAAAGGCACAAGTGTCATTAAAATCTCATAAATGTAAATACATTAAATTTTAAATGTATTGTGTATGAGATGGTGTGCATAGAACAGTTGTGCAAAACATAGACTGGATTATTTCCGATTTTTTTCTGGCTTTGCTAGAATTCATTTCCACTAATTTTCATAGCCTCATTTGTTAGCAGTCATTGCCAGGAGTGAAGGAAATCAATGTGTAACAAACTAAACTCATTATCACTGTACATGTTTATTTGGGGGAAGGCAGCTGCAGATTGTATGACATAGTATTCTGAAGTATCCAATTTTTTTCCTGTGTAACAATTGTTAAATCTTTTCTTCTACTGTCCTTGTTAAAAAAAAAAAAAACAAAAAACAACAGAACTTTGAAGTTATTGTAAGGCCAAATGGTTTCTGATTTTAAAGAATGTGTTGTAAAGATGTTATAGGGAACTGTACTAAAGTTGAAGCCTACTGCAAGAATGTCATGTTCCTGGCTTGGTCACTCCTGTGTCAAGTGGTACAAACTTGTGGCACTTAAAAGGTGCATTGTTATGTGGCTGACAATTTGTTTATTCCTTGAGCACAGTCCCCATTACATTTCAGCTCCTCTGCAGCATGATTTTGCTAATAGAGCATGAGAAGTGGTGTAGTGTAAATGGGAGTGACTGGGGAAATTTCTGAGTTTGAGATACAATTGCATTCTGAGGGGAGAATTAAAAATGCCATGTGTATGTCAGTCTCTTCCACGACCAACTGTGTATTCAATGTGCAAGGAGAAGCAGGAGCTATAATCAGAAAGACTTGAAATGGTGTGTTAAAGGTACCTTCCATAGCCCGTGGATGGATGTCTGTGGCCTGTGGAGGGGCAAAGCTGCTTCGAATCTGAGAGCTCATCCAGTGCACTGTTTGTAAATACGTGATAAAAATGTTTACAGGTCTGCAGCAGCTCTCTTTTGGGTGGGAGGAAAGCGAGGTGATGTCTCTGCCCTAGCATTATCTTCTTGACAGGTCGTGTTCAATTCAGGATTTGGCAAGGTAAACGTGGGTCCTCAATCCCACCCTGACTTCAGTGATATTCTTAGGAGCCAGCAGCAAACGATCCCTCCCCTCTGGGGATGCCTTGATCTTCCGAGGCTGATACCAGACACAGGCAGGAGCTTGCTGTTGTATCTGCATTGTCCATCTCTACCTTAATGAGTGAAACAGTTAAGTATCGGAGGGGGCGAGCCTCAAGGAATGTGTCTTCCATTTGACTCGAATATTTCGGGGGATAAAGGGAGAGGGAGGGAGAGGAGAGAGAGAGAGAGAAATCCACTTACATCACTCGAACTGCATTGAGTGTGTGCCTGTGTGCAGGTTAAGAGTCAGACTTCAGTGTCTTTGCTTTCTGCAGGAAGCAGCAATGCCGTTTGTATCCTAAGAGGAATTTTTTATTTAGAAAAGGAAGCATTCTTTCTACCCAGGAAATGGCTTTCCTTGTGCGTTGCTATGCCAACTGCCTGCAGCCATGGTCTTCCAAAGTAAGCACAATAACGTAATTATATTGGCGTATTGCATTCAGACTCATGATTCTCTGGGTTTTTGTGTGTATAACTGTGTTGTATTTTTGTTGCTGACTCTTTGGGCGGTAGAAGTGCTTGTCTTGATTGTGAGGAACAGGCATCATAAAATTAAATGTCCATCAATGTCATGCTGCTAAGATTAATTGTGCAAACTTGGTTAGCTGAGTGGAACAGAGATCACTGGTCACTACTCTGTCAGCATCATTAGCAGCCAGGGGAGGAGGTCCCTATTCGTGTGCGCTGCCCTGATTTTGGGGGAGTGGAGGGTAGTGGTGGCGGGAGGGGGGGAGGCTGCGTTTGAGAGTGTGTGACTGCAAATGAAACAGGAGTATTAACAATGCTTGGCTGAGTGCTGGAGGCTGGTTCCTGCACCCTGACTAATATAATACTGTATTAAGCCTTTTTGAGGGAGTCTCTGTGCAGTCAGCCATTTTAGGTTTTTTTAATCCTTTTTTTTTTTTTTTTTTTTTTTTTTTTTTTTTTTTTTTTTTTTTTTTTTTTTTTCCCATTCCTCAGGCTCAGGGAATGGTTTTGTTTCCTTGAATGGATGCTGGATATGTAGGGTTTCATCAGGCTCTGTGTGTCCTGACATGCTTAGACTTTCAGTGTTACAAAAATGGAGACTAACGCTGTCATTCGGATTGCTGCTCTGCACTACAAGTGTGAGGGGGGTTTTGAGCTTACCAGTAGTGACACTTCTAGCTCCAGATTGGTTTCACCCCCTCTGCCTCTTTTTAATTTAATGCTGTAGAGGGTGACTTGCCATCCATAAGAAATTGTTACATGATGTGTAAATTCAGTTCAGCTTATGTTTCTTCATTATGAAACCACTTGCAATCCCAGCTAACCATGGAGTTATGGGCCAGCAGGAGAAACACTCAGTAAGTATTGCAAATTCTGTTTGTTCTATCAATAACTTGTCACGGGCAAACTGCATGGAGGTGGAAACTGCTTGTCGTCCTGCTCACGGCTTTCCTGCTTGCAGATTTAGTAGCGGGTTTGGAGGGGAAGCTGTATCTGAGGTGGCATTAATGTCGGTGGGTGTATTTGATAATTGGTTTTAGCTTAGAAAAGGCAACTCTGTAGGTTCTTTTTAAATGTTGAAAATTTACTGAAAAAATGCTGACATACTTTGGCTGGGCAGGAAGCTATGAGCATTCAGTTAAAATTGTTATGCATTTGTTAAAACTTTAAAGAAATATGTAAGGTGTATAACAAGTGATATAATTGTAGGTGGTCATGAGAATAGATTTATTCTGTCTACTGTATGGTACTAGTGTACTGTTGCCTTGTAGCATGACATTTAACATCTGTGATACACTTATGCTGAAATGCAGAAACTGTTAGTAAAACATGGAACGAACAAAAGCCATAAGTACTGATGCTTTCTAATTGATCCCATGAGTCAGCTACACCTTTGTCATGCTTTAATCCCATAGGCTGCCTGTGTTTATTGTTTGGGAAAAATGCATTCATAAGCAGAAGAGCAAACATTTAACAAGGCCTCAGGTGCCAGGAATTAGAAATTTAGTTTTTGCATGACAAAAAGGTTCTTTAAGTTCTATAAGAATTTATAGAATCTTATTGCTAAGTTAAAATGTTTAAATCTTCATCCTAAATTTAATATGGTTCAATATAATTTTCAATCTTAAAATTTGTTTCTTGAAAATATATTTATAAGTAAATGTTCTGTGAATAATGTGTATGTTAGAATGTGCATGGGAATGTGTACAGTATGTTCCGCAGATACAGTGAAGAATCATAAATATTGGGAAGAGATGATAGCAGGAACTTTTTGAAGGAGGAACATTTTTTTTCCAAGAACTCATTGTTGATTGTATAGAAATACAGCAAGTAATCTAGAAATGTTTTATAATTTGTCCAGTGGATTTTTCTTACACATGTAGCAGACATATCACAGTTTCTTATTGTAGACTGTTTTGTTCCTTTCCCTCCTTAATTACATTCTAAGGGAGTTCATGTTACCAAACCATTTGGTGTTCATGAAATATTTAGAACTTAATCTAAAACAAACCAAACAAAAAACACCTTCTTTCTTCCTGAAACTCAAGCACTGAAAAAGCTGAAATAGAATAGGATACCTCAAATTTGCAAAAAGGAATAAAATGAAAAAGCTGCATACATATTGATTTTTCCTGCTCTTTCTGCTCTCCAAAGAATGTCAATGAAAAGTTCTAGGTTGACTCTGGTAGCACAGCAAGTTTAACTGATATGAAATGAGTGCTAATAAATAAAGGAAAAAATAAACTAACTTTTTAGAAACTCTCCATTACAAACTCTGTCATATGCTAGTTGTATTACTTTGAGTTACTTAAATCATAGAGATTAATTTCACTCTCTGGATCAAAATGTAGACATAGTAAAAGGAAAAAAGTCAAGAAATGGCTTTACAAATATCCCTATATATGCAAGAGAAAGAAATTGTACTTTCTGGCATGCAATTGCAGATTTTTGCATGAACAAAATATATAATTTAAAGATTATATAGAAGTTTTAAATGAAACTGTTAGGAGACAGTATGGCTCAGCAAAAAACACCACTTTGGCAATGAAACTTTTCATGCTTGATCACCGGGTAGACATTATTTTCCTTGGAAGGTGAGACTGAAAGTTGTAAATTTTTGGTAGAGAGGGAAGGGAAGGTTGGAGCTTCAAGGCATACAGACTTTATCTTACTTTGCCTAAGAGGAAAATTTTCTGAATTAATAACTTCTGGTAATGAGTTATTTTCATGTTAGTATGTTCCTAGAATCCTAAATATTTTCTTGATATCTGACTTGAACTTATTTCAAGGAGAGAGGCTTAATTACTGCTGTGACATCCCCACCTAGAGTCTCACTGCTTGATTTGCTGAGACAGTCTGAAACTGAATGCAAAAATTGTCTGTGCAAAGTTTCACAAAATTCTGTGAATTAATTTTAGTTAATGCTGGTAAATCTTAATTTCACACTAGTTTACTTAGGGAATGAAGGATATGGCTTAAATCTACTGTTCTGTGAAGATGGTATGCAAACTGACCATTATGTTAATCATGGTGAAAATGCAGAAAGGAAGACTAAAAAATGCTCTTGTGTTTCCTAGATCTTTTTAACACAAAAAATAAAATCAGTGGCATTAATCAAGTGGATTGTTCTTACATGCCTCCTGTTTCATAAATTGGAAGAGTTTTAAGCAGTACTATAGACACGTATCTGAAGCTGAGGTTCCTTGATACACAGCACTGTCATTTCATTAACGGGAATAAAAGTATGCTCTGGGTGAAAGACGGCAGAGAAATGAAAGCTGGATTGTTGCAAAAATACTTCTGCTTAGTTCTTGTATTTGATGTACTTAACCAGATTTCATGTAATTCATGGAATCTTGATTTGGTTTGGAAGATCCTTTAAGATCATCTTCAAGTCCTTTGCTGTGGACAGGGACACTTTCCACTGGACCAGGTTGCTCAGAGCCCCATCCAAGCTGACCTTGAACACTCCCAGGGATGGGGCATCCAACACCTCTTGGAGCATCTTCAGTAGGTTCACTCTATTTGGCTGTGTCCTTGCTCGTTATAAGAGTGCTCTCAACTAGCTTTGTAATGCTTTCATTGTAATTTTACTATCTTAAATTTTAGGAAGATGAATGATGTTTCAAAAGATGTTTCTGTGTGGATGTTGAAACAATCCCTTGGAAACCTTCACACATTGCGTCTTATACCTGGTTTATTGTGTGAAAATAGCACGTGAAGGTCTAGTGCATGATGGTTCCCATCGGAAGCTTGGGCCTTTGAAAGTGTTAGCTTTCTATCTCTTTTCTCTCATTTCTTTGTATCTGTTGTTTGTAGGAACTTTACTCAAGCTCAACTAAAAACAAAATTAAAAAATTGACAGGTATAATGACTTGTTAAAATGTGACTTGAGATGCATAATACTTTTGTGACTATGTAATGATTAACAATTCATGAATTGCACAGTGCATTGAAGTGACTTATGGACAACCTTAGGGACAACAATTTTTACTTCAGGTGTAATTGAAGTAAAGTCTGCTAATAAAGGACACGTCTCGCTGCTGCCACAGTGACTCTTCTTTAGTGATCACGGATATTGTAGTCTTTGATGGGCTTGACCTGTCTTGAATTACTGAAAAATACTGAAAGCAATAAGTCAAGTGTTCTTATCGCGTTAGTTCGCAAAGATTTGTAGGTGTGTGCTAGGGGTCCCCTTCCTCCCAGGAAAGAGAAGGAAATGAGTGGTATTTTGAGGAAGTCTTGAGTGGCAGTCATTCAAATATGTTTATTTTAGTTTGATGTGTAGTAAGGGTGCCAGTTGGCATGCTTTCCTAAGAAATCTAGAACTGTACTAGAGATGATTTACTGTTACTGGAAGAGATTATCAGTATTTTTTTCTTAACTCATGTAATAAATGTAACATGATATAGTTGTTTGTCCTTTGAGAGAGCATCACACAGCACTACTAAGAAGTGGGAAAGAGAGGTGTGGTGTTGTGATCAGATGGCTACAGTTGCTAAGCTTTTACACAGTTGTATATACGTATCTGGAAAAAAAATAGATGTATGAAAAAGCTCCATCTAGGTAGTAGTGACCTGTTAACTGCTAAGCTGCTGATGGTTATGATTTTGTTCATCTTGATGAATTACATTGCACTGGGACTTGCTATAGATCATCTACCTTTGTTGTTAGGCATCTTTATTTTTAGCGCTTACTGAAACCAGATTTTTGGTTTGGCCCCTTCTGATTATTCCTTTCCTTTTAATTTGCGTATTTTGAATAAAAATTATCCTCTCTGGAGATTGATAAAGAGGTTGTGAATTTTTCTTGTGTTTGCAAATAGTGTTTCACCTCTTTATAGGTGCATTATGAGAGTCTTTAACTGCACGACCATATATCTTCTGCAAGATGGATAGCTCTGATGTGATGAGCAGCTGTTTGTTGTTTTGGGCTGGCTTCATCGTTCAAAAGTCCAGGTTGTGTTTATGGTGTACTATTCAAGTCTTACTCAGAAGACAAAAACATAAATACTGTTCTCTTCTGTGGCTTTTCAAGATGCTTGTAACTGTAGTGTTCATACAATTAATTAAGGTGTTGTGTGGGTGGCATTAACTTAATTTTTCAGGTAAATCTGCTGAAGCAAATCTTTGGCAAAACCTGAGGACAAAATTTTGAGAGCTTAAGATGCTTATTCCACAGCACAGGTAGGTCTGAGTAAGCATTCGAAAACTGGATTTTGTTGCTTGAATTTTCTGTGTATTGGCTCAGTTCAGGCACCCACAGTCTAATGGTAATATGAAAGGTTGATTTTAAGTGACTTGTCTGGCATCCTGCCAGAGATCTGTGGTAGACTCTGGCTAAGTTCCTGTTCTGTCCGACAGCATTTAACTGCAGATTCTCCCAAAATCTTACAAACAGCAAAATTTGGGTCATTTTATAGGAATGACAGTGAATGCATTTAGTGACCTGTAGAGATGGCAGTGAAAGCATCCTTGGCACACAGAAGACATCCTGCTATCTTTCTGTTATGGTTTCAATGCCTGGGGATTTCACAACATATTTCAAAGTGAGAGGAAAAAAAAAAAGAAAAAAAAATCGAAAATCCTTAAAATCACGCCAGAAAGGCTGCCATCTCTGTGTATCAAAGTAGGCAAGTTTTTTTCGGGTCAGCATGGATAGTCGGTGTGAAAGATTGAAATTTATGTAGTAAGAGAATTTCAGGTCTCACAATGAGAATTGAGATATTAACATAATCAGTATTATGGCTCTTGTTAATATTCTGAAGTGGCCAAATCTAGTGGTGGTGTTGGAGTGTTTGCAGGGTGATGTTTTCGATGGTGCATATTGAAATGTGGCATTTATTGCTACAATGCAGATGTGAACCTGAAAATGAAAGTCAGCTTCTTCCAAAATGCTATTTTGAGACCAATGGACTAAAGCTATTTATTATTTCTGAGTTGTTGGCACTCCTTCCTGATCATCAGATGTGCTGAAAATCTAGCTGAAATTGCGAGCTGCTGATATCCAACAATTAAGAAAAAACAAAAACCATCCAAGCACCCAAAAATCCCAAACATCAAAAGAAGTAAAAAATGTTAAATCCCTTAAGATACTGTTGACTTGCTCCTGATTCTATGAGTTCATAAAGGTGTAGGAAGAAGAGAAACTCTAAAAAGCAGAAGATAATGTGTTGTGTTAAGTAGCCAAAGTTAAAAATACTATGGAATTCACAATATGCACAATAAGTAGCATGAAGTTCATTGTAACTAGAAGCAAAGACTAAGGAAACTAAGGAAATCCTATACCTCAGTAACTCGTGTTCATTATTCCACCTGCAAAATAACTACAGTTCCTGGCTGAATACTGGCTCAAGGGTTTTGATCACTGATACTTATGCTGGTACTTAATTTCCAAGTGAAGTAAGCTCAACAGTTTAGCAAATGAAACTGTAAAAATATTCCAGTGAGAGGAAATAAATTAGATTTTTTTTGAATTTCATTTTTAATTATCTAAAGTAGGCGATCTCAGTGATATGTAAAGAAATACATAGCTTGTAAGAGGATTAGAACATACTGTGAGTTGTGTTGCTTTTTTTTGCAGTCATGATTGTTGCTGCTGCTGGTACTACTCCAGTGTGCAAAAGTGAGGGGAGATGTCTCATGTTCTGTGTTGTGCTCCTAACGTGACCTGAAGCTCATCTGCAAATACTTCTGTACTTGATAACCTTACAGGTTGTTTGCAAAAATCAATGAAATATCAAGAGATAACCACAATGATTTAAGAGCATTAGGAACCATGATTTCTAAATTCTAGAGTCGTATAAACATTTAGGCTATGTTCAAACCATCAGCACTTTGGGATAATGATGTCGGTGCTGAAAACTCTGAAGTATGATTTTTTTAAGCTTATTTAAATTTTATTTCTCTTCAATTATCTTAACATATTTTTTATTCCTTGTTGTATGTTAGGCTTTAAATAGCTGCAAATTAGCCCTTAACAGCATCCTTGATGTTTGAGAGACTGAACGAATTTTCTAACCCTAACCCCTTAATGAATACACAGTGGTATGATTTTTGCTTGACTGAAATATAGACAAGATTTTCAGGATCTTAGTTATTAAAGTCTGATTTTTATTTTTGATATCTTTGTTGCTACAGCAGATATATGACCAGACTACTAATTCTTTTCACTTGCTATTACTGATGCATTCTTTTTAGTGTTTTCTAAATTTCAAAACTATAGAGTACTAATAGAAAGAGGAAAAAAGCCCCCCTTGACCGGGTATTTCAGGAGTTGTGTGGGTGAGTGCAATACTGAACTAGTATTTCCAGTATTTGAGAAATATGGTTAATGTTAAGGATTTGAAAAACATGGAATATTAATGTCTTGAGATATGCCCTTGACCAAAGAACGTTGTACCTGCCACACTTCATTTTCAATGTTGTATTTAAGAATCTGGTAGCCATAGTGCAAGCGAAGAGTGGCATGACTCCAGATGTTCTGCAGTGTTTTTAGGTTTCTAACTTCTGCATGCTTAACCCATTAATCTGTTACAGAAATGTCACTGGCACTCTTATGGTATCCCAGAATTGGATGGCTGGTGGTTATTTCAATTTTGTCAGCTTGCCAGTAGTCTTTTTGCTATTCATTTTCAGATGGTGATGATTCAGCTGAGAACCAGGGGAAGAATAAACTGTGCTGAAGGGGTCTCTGCTCAGTGGGTTACTTGTGAAAGCTGATCTGGTGCCCAGAAGCTAGAATTTATAGGAGTGTTTATCATTCCTTCCAAACCCCGTGTTTGTGTGGGGATACTAGGAGGGCAGATGAAGGACAACAGATTGCAGTGCTGTTATGTGGGTGATGTTGAAGGTAAATAGCCTTACATTGTAATAGTACTGAAACAAACAATGCTGCTACTTAGTCCCTAATACATCTGAGTTGTAGGGGGTGGATATTAGCTATTGCCTAAATTTATTTTATTTTAGTTTTTGCTGGGGAAAGATGAAGGTTCTCAACTTTTGGTGGAAGATAAAAATTTTGTGTACATGTTGTTTTTAATTTACTTTTGTGATTCTGGACTTGGTTAGTAAGATAGCAAGATTCTACTAATTCCATTAGCAAGAATATTGATCCTTTGGGCAAAAGGCTACATCTGTTGTTTTGGGTTGCTCTCACTGCAAATGTGAAGCTTGCTACCATGAACCAGCTTCACAGTACTCAGCTAACCTGGCCTTCTCTGCTTGGCCTAAGTCTTAAGCTGCTCAAAAAGCTAAAAATAAGGACATCAGTCCTTTTGTGATCACTGGTCTCCATTGCAAACAAAACAAAAAATTGGAACAAAAAATCCTGGCATGTTTAGTTCCCTTTTCATGAAAAGTGAAAGAGGATTTTCCTAAAGGGGAGGTGGCTTGCTGAACCTCACAGACTGGACTGGGTAATTTTCTAGCCTTTCCCAAGCTCCGGGTTAAAAACAGTAAGGTTGATGTCTCCTGTAATAGGATATCTCTTCCAAAACCTCTCTGGAGTGCCTTAAAAAGGCACCAAATAATTCGATCTGCTACATTTTCAATAGTTCCTGTCCTTTGTGGTGTATGGAGTGTGACTACTCTTCCTGTAATTCAGATGGGTTTTCTGATTTTTCCTTACTTCTTCTGAATTCCAGTTTAGTGACTGCTGTTGACAACAGAAAGCTCCAAACCAACTGACAAAAATGTGAAAATTAAACTTGGAATGTGAAGACAGTTGTGACTCTCAACGCTCAAATCTATGCATACCTGCACGGCATTTGCAGCTCCTAAATGGAGATGGAGATGACAATTCTCTTTGGACTGGGAATATGCAAACTGGTTTAACACCAGCCTTCTCTTTCAGTTCCAGCTTTTTGACTTGCATCAAGAGCCAGTTGCTTTTCAAAATAGAGGAAAATCAGGCTTGTGAGTTAGAATGAAAATAAGTGCAAAGTACTACATTATAGCTGCATTTAGTATCTGTTAATAAGCTAACAAATGCCATGGCAGTCATAAGATGTAGCTCCATGTAGCCATTGTCACTTTCTACCTGTAGATCACTTATTTCAGCTGTCTCAGGCTTGGCTGGTGAGCAAATGCCAACATTTGGTAACAGTAATGGATCTTCTTGGTATCTGCAGTTACCTGATCTTCAGAGGCATAGGGACAGCCACAAACCCTATTGTAAACCCAGACAACAACCTGATGGTCAAATACCTCACCCTGGGATTTCTTTCACTCAGTTTATAGATATTGCCTCATTTCATCTGACTGCAGGCTGACAGCTTTCTTGCAAGCATAGGCTCTGTGTGCTGGGTCATTTGGACAAACGGACTAGGTAGGATTTATTGGTTTGGAGCTTGACTCCAAACTGTGATCTTGCAAGTAAGAAAAATTGGTTTAAAGCTTTCTTCTTTTATTCCCCTTCTGAAGAATTATTTCATAAAAAAGTGACATTGTGCTGTTTTGTAGGTCTTCTTTTGTGTATGCAGTCATGTTGGCTTGTTTTATAGTTAAAAATAGGCTCTTACTGTTCTGGGCTGCTGTTCTTCCTGCAGAGCCAGAAGAATGGGAGCTGGGTTGTGCTCTTAGGACTCCATCCATAGCATTGTTTCCTAAATGCCTATCTGCTGCTGTGTGCCTGCCAGCCTGCCAAATGCTATACAAGTTGTATGAATGTCAGGAAGGTTGATTTGAAAGAGCATGAGAAAGACTGAAAATGAGAACATGGCTGCAGAACTGGACCATACATTTACTATTGGTAGTGGGGTTGATGGTTTGAATACAGGGTGATGAAGGACATTGTACCTGAATGTATGTGGTCATGGTTGAAAACAAATAAGCATTCTAGATTTTGGGTAATCTAAACTGAATTTTGGGAATTATTTCTTAGTTAGCTGTATCCTAGATTTCCTGAACCATCAACCCTGTTCTCATTTTAGCCCAACCAAATTTTTTGTGCTCTTGATTTCTTGAGGGTTTTCTTGGGTTTTGTGGATTTGTGTTTTTTTGGTTTTCTTTTTTTTTGGTTTTTTTTTTTTTTTT